>VRYO01002781.1:17019486-17066795 GCA_009812075.1 Sialia sialis | reverse complement strand
TTTTTTTTTTCCTGAAGGATAATCTGGCTTAAACTCATTTCTTAAAGTGGAGTTAACAACTAATATTTATTTATTTTCTGCATTTTTTTTTTCACATATACCTAGAATTTTCTTCCTATAAATACACGTAGACAATCAGCATGTATTTGTGTGCCCATGCCTGCATTCTTTCTAAAAATACTGACTTGGTGCAAACCAATATGGGGTTAAATACATTGCAATTAGATAGCTTAAGCATCCTCAAACTAAATGTTACTTTGAATAGCAAAGTGCACTATCCCCTTATATTTCCAAATGAAATGAGGGGAAAATACCAAGAATTCCCATTTGATCTGCATATTCAGGATGCAGATTAAGGAAAGGTGATATTAGAAATGTTTTTATGGTCTAAAAAGAAGAATTTTATTTTGTTTCTAGTGAAATGAATGTTTCTTTTTGCCAAAATTATGGACCACAAGGACAATGCTGACTAACCTAAATGCAGCAGACGTGCAGCAGATCCTGTAAAGAATGAGAAAATTCAGAATTTGGAAGGAAACAGAATGATAAAGGAAGTTAGGAATACATAAAACAACAAACCACTGAAAACAATTTGATTCTGGCTTTAAAAATTTCTGGAAACTTCTCCTTTCTTGGAACCCAATTTAGCTCCTCAGGCTGGTCCTGTCTAAGATAAGTTAAGGTGGAAAAATCCACAAGGAAAATATCTCAATACAGCTACAGGTATAGGAATAATTAATTTACGAAGTATTAACTTCTAATACTTAAATTATTGAAGGGACTCAGATATTAATCAATCATAACATGCAAAATATTCTTTTTACAGATACAAAATTATTTTTAAGGATTATTTATTTGTCACCTTAATTTTATTTTGTTTTAGATTTTCATTTTACAGTTTCAGCAAAACACAGATGGTCAGACATCTTATTTAAAGTCAATTCTTCTGCCTCACCCATTATAGTAACATTTCAATATCACCAACAGGGAAAGTTATGAGTTCCTGAGGAATCCAAAAGTGGTACTAAGAGAACTGAACAGACAACCAGAGGCAGAAACTTGCCACTACAGGTGGAAGCATCAAATACCATCAATACTAAAAGCTTTCCTGAGCAACAGCAGCCTCATCTTTCTCCATCTGTCTTGTCAGCTCTTTTGGATCCATAAATCAGTGTTGCCCATGCAATTGAGTCCTCCTGGGGTGCCTCAAAGTACTGTTTATGGCTGCTTGAAGAAAGGAAATCTAATCAATCCCCAAGCTGCCTTTGTAAGGATTTTGGTCAGGGCTGGGGGAAAAACCCCTCATCCTTGAAGGGCTGTAGCAGTGAAGGGCTAGAGGTGGAGGAAAAGTTTTCCTACTGCCACCAGTGGGAAACTCAACCAGGAAGAAACAGACAGGATGTCAAGGCATTATCACAGACTTCTGACAACCCTTTACAAATGACTTCATCTCATAGACAAGACCCTCTGAACACCACAAGCACTCAGAAAAATGAGATGAGATCATGGATCTGAGGTCTTGAAACAGTTTCAGTACCACGTCCTCAACTGCACATACAGAGGAAATGAGTTTCCCCTCCAAGTGCAGACCCTTCTTATGCAGATCACCAATTTGCTCCACGTCTTGGTCTCAACTTGCTGAAGTACTGAGATAGTGAGCAGTCAGAGATAGCTGATAGCAAAATGGCTTCAGCATATGGAGCTGTACATCCCCCAGAGTCTCATCAGGAATTGGGTGTTTGATTCTGGATTGCCACAAGTCCAGGTGACCAACACAAGTGTGCACCAGGTGGACACCTTCACTGTTCATGGTATCATGCTCTATTTGAAAAAAGACTCCTCCAGTGATTAAAGTGTTGGTTTTCCACAGTTCTAAGAGAGAAGTGAAGACCACCAACTCCACTCCTGTACATCTACCCAAAAGTGCTGAACTCCTGGTGTGAACACAACCGGCTGCTGCTAGGGCAGCACATACCTCTGCAATTGCTGCAGGGGACAACCACAGATCTTCACAGAATCCTGTGTCCAGTTTGCCTAATTTTGGACTAGAAATCATCCTCTTCATGAAGTTTAATTTATTGTGCACATACACATAAACAGTTTTTGACTTTGTGGCAAACTGGAATTTATGCTGCTATGAACAGGGTCTTTACCCTGGTACTCTTCCATGCACAAGCTGAGACCTGTAGTACTGTTTTTTTCCACTGCTTTGCTCCTCTCTACCCCTCCCCTTGGCTCACTGGTGCGGCAGAGAAAGCCAATAGATGTACTCAATATGTGTTTTACCAGGCTGCCATTAGCATCCCTTGGCATGCTCAGCTGTAACGATTCAGGCTCTGTGCACTGTGTTCCATTTTTAGACCCACCACTTTCTCTGTAAAGCCATGAGCACAGTGCTGGCCTTCCAACTTGTGGAACCTTAAAATAAAAAGCAGACCTCAAAGTGCTGAAAGGCCAGTGAGGCTTCTGGGAAGGTAGATAACTCCACAAACCATTTTATCATTTAACACTGCTGCCAGATTAACAAAGTTCAGGCAATCTGAGCTGGCAGGAAATTATTATTGCTCTTTTTAGACCTGCTGAAAAGAAATAGAGCCAGCCTGTAAAATGCCACATTGCATACAATTCAGCAGCTACATTTCTGCCTAATTTTGGATTTCATAATTTCTAATCCCTGTGTTTGTCTGCAACAGACTTTTCCCCCACAGTTTCCTCTTGCAATTATAGTGCATAGGAACTATTTTTTCAGACCAGAAGCAAGGTGAAAAAATCCCAATCTGTAAAAAAAGAAAAAAAAAAGGCCAAGAACCATCACATTATGGGCTAATTATAAGTGCTTGGAATTAAGCTCCTTCTAGAAGGAGTTGGGCTGAAAATCTGCTTTCATAAACCCGTTTTGTTAGTGCAAATGGTGAGCTATATTGCACATCTATAATGAAAGATGGTAATGTTCAGGGGATCATCTAAAACAAACTCCTTTGAACAGCGCAACCAGCTCCTCTAAAGTCCTTCTCAATGTTAAAAGCAGTGACAACACAAAATACTCCTGAGGCAGCAGGATGAGAAATCTTCTCCTACAATCTGAGATCAGGTATGGAAACAATAGAGCCATAGGGGTTGTTTAAAGGTAGAGAATTATTCACTGCTGGTGGGCTCCTAACTGTCATGGAAGAATTTGTTGAACTTTCTTTGTGGTAAGGTAAAACAGACTGAATATTGACAATAA
Source organism: Sialia sialis (assembly GCA_009812075.1). NCBI lineage: Eukaryota > Metazoa > Chordata > Aves > Passeriformes > Turdidae > Sialia > Sialia sialis. Next base: position 17,063,569 of record VRYO01002781.1, on the reverse strand, counting down.
ATACAAGCCCCTATGCACCCTTCACAGCGCACCTACTCCTCATATGTACACTTCCAAACGAGATACATACCTTGAATAATACCTAAGAGTCTAAACCAGTGCCAATTATTATCTATTTCTGGAAAGATATCAATATTTTCAAAGTGCGAAGCACATGCACATCACCAATGATTAGCAGTGATGTAAAAATACCAACATCAATATCAGTGGACTGGTGGTGACAGGGAATGCATTTGGAAAACAGTACAATGACAGGCTAATTCAATTCATTTGCAATTTTTCTAGATACAAACATCTCACAATAGGCAACTGCAGACATTAACCTTCCCCCCATCCCTACTGGCCTTCCAAATTCAAACCTAATTGAAACCACCTAAAACCTATTATAAGAAAAAAAGATGTCCATAGAAAATGTCCCCCAAATTCTGGGTTTCATTTAAAACTTAGATACTCACCTCTCTAACAAATAAATTTTCTGCTTTTCGTTCTGCATCTTCAGGTACAGAAGGATACAGTGTCCTGATTTCCAGTGAAATTGTGTCTATCTGACAATAAACAAAAAAATATGCCATTTAGTTAAAGCCAAACAGAACAGCAATTTTGTCTCAGGAAGAGGTTAAGAACCTTGTTATCATGGCTTGCATTTTTCAGTTTGTCATGCAGCCAACACACATGCATACCAACAACTGCAACCCAGCTACTGCCCACACAGACCATTCAATACTATCAGCTAAGGCATTAATTACAAGCAAGAACAATGTTCAAGCAGATTTCTGGGAATACAACTGTTCCAAGCAAAGTTCCTTCAGTCTCTGAGGTTTCTGATAAAAAAAGTCAAGTCTTCCTTACATCCTCTCCCAGACATACATGCCAAATTCAACAGTGATACTGGCTTCCTCCACTTCCCTTCTCCACCTTGTGCCTTTTGGCAAGGAATGTGGAGACAGAAATAAAAGCTTTGACTCTTTTGACAGGAGAAGAGAGGAGCAGAGTTGCCCCAGGAAGCTGCAAAAGGAGTACAGGAGAGCTCAATGGTTGGAAACAAGGCCAGCCTGGCAGCAGCTTCACCTGGGGGCAGCAGGACAGGGCTGACAAGGGACTCCTGGCACTGCCTGCAGCCTCCTCCAGCCTGCACAAATCGAGGCCTTTTTCAGAAAGCAGCTGCTGGCTGAGCTGTCTTGTCAGGCCACAGAGCAGGAAACCACAGAGAGAAGTGGATCTGCTGCACTTCTCCACAGGGAGCCAAGGCTCTCTTGGTTCCCAGCGGGCCAGCACGAGGCCAGGGCCACCAGCAGGCCCAGTGCTGGGCCAAGGCTGCCAGAAGCCTAACAAGAGCAAGCTTTGGGGTATTTCCAATTAACCTACACATCTGTCCCGCTCATTTTCTCTGCCATAAGAGGACAAAACAGCCCAAATCAATGCCCAGCAGCCCAGATCATGCTCTCAGTTACAGTGGAGTTATTCTGTCATTCAAGATAGCAAAGGACTGAAAAATCTGGCCTCCCAAACACATTATTCTCTTCCATTACAGAAAGACCCATGATTCCCAGAGGAAGGCCTGTGGCACACAACAGGTTTATGAAGAATCAGCCTGCAGAATCTACTCTGTCCCTGGAGGCTCTCCTCCATATCCTCACCCTCAGACTAAAAGGCGATGTTTTCTCTCTATAAATTGAAGCACCCAAACGCTACACAATGAGTGTCTGGGTATTATTGACGGCATTTTTCCTTAGAGTTTTCACGAACCACTCTGATTTCTCATCACTTTCCACATGAGTAGTTATGAAAGAAAGGTATCTGTCACACAGGCAGGGACATCATGGGATTCCCCAAAATTTGCACCCAGAGACCTCAGGATACAATATGATTAAACCATGGCTCTCAGAAAAAATTATGGTGGCCTCATAGACACCAGAAAGTGAAAAGAAACCCATTATTCTGACAAACTGAGCACATTTTCTGAAATGTGGGTTCCTGGGCTTTAGCCAGCTGTGTTACCCATGCCTGCATTAAGTGATTGACACAATCATTGAGTCTGTGAGCAAAAGAGACAGAAGACAGAAGTATGAAGACAGAAGAAGTATGAATTTTCAGGCCATGCTTAGTAATAGTTGTCTGCATTCTTGGTTGTTTAGGGACTTCCCAGCAGTACCCACAGTCTCTGAAATGCACCTTATTCCTTCTCGTTCACACACACTTGACATTTTAAGCAGTAAGGTTTTTTAAGCAGTCACAACAAGACACAATCCCTGAGCACAGCTGGAAAGCCTGGGGTGCCCCTGTGGCCCATGATATGGAGCTTTTCCCAGGGCTGGGCACTGCAGCCACCAAGCACCATCCTCCCAGCACACACAGCACTGCCGAAAATCCACTGCTCTTCCCAGACTGAGCCAGAGTGGGAGTCCACAGGAGAAGAGATGTAACGTACCCTGTACCTCACACTGACCCTGTCATGATGGTGAATAAGTTTCAGAGAAACCAACAGCCTGCTCTGCTTGCCCACAGCAAAACTTGTCTTCTCTATGTATTCCACAGAAAGTAGTTTCTGGTATCTTGTTTTATAAATAAGACATACAGCAAGCCAATTTTTTTTACCTAATACATTTCTTGTCAACTGATAAGAACACAGTGACTGTGAGATCTAATATTTGTCTTAGTGGGGCCATTGTGCCTCCCTCTCCTTACACAGCCTGTTAAAAATCCTGTAGCTGAACAAGACAGCTAACCCAAACCAATTGTTCTGCCTATGGTACGTTCCCCCATCATCTTTCTCAACAAGACTGCACTTGAAATAAAGAAACACAGCCCTGACAACCTGAGAAATCAGGTAACAATGGCCTTGTTGCCTTTGTAGACTTTGACAAAAAGTATCACAGCTTTATTTACAAAGAATTGGGACGTGGAAAATGTTGCATATTGTTATATATAAACTTGTGCTAAAAACTACAAAGCACTTCCCTTCTGAGAACTAGTTATGTTTAACCACTTAGCTGCAAAAGTTTGACCACAAAGGCTCTTCCTGTTTGTAGTCGATTACTTCCAAAGTTAAATGCTCTTAAAGGATGATTAGACATGGCATTAATCACCAAAAATGCTTTATTCAGAAGAGAACTAAGTTTCAACAACAGAATATATGCTTCTGAAACAGTCATCCAAAAAATCAGAGATTTTATTTAGAAAATTCAGTGTTTATAAATGTGCTGTGAATTCAGCCTAATTTTCTAATGTTCAGGCAATCATGGCAATTGTTTGTTCAAGCCAGAGACCAATTACCTTCTCATTTGTGCACACAAACTGTGGTAATCAAATAATGCAGGTATCAGCTTAAGGCATTCAAGTCTATAATTCTTCTGAATTATTTTTAATTTATTTTATACAAATATCCTATATCTAACCACGATTTCTGGCACTGCCAGGCTGTCTCATTTGCATAAGCTCATGGCCTCAGATATTGGATGAGTTATAAGGTGCGATTCTACTAAGTGCCTTCCCTTGCCACACTCACCTTCCACAGTGAAATAGACAAGTTAATACTGCTCCTTTTCAAACACTGATTAGGAATAATGTTTTCAGGCAGTGACTATTTCCCAGTGACATGGTGAATTTAGCATTTGAAAATGGAGCTCAAACACCATTAGCCATTTCAAACATTTTCAGTCTAAATCTATTACGAGCAGCTTTTAGTCTGAAAGCACGTTAGCAGCGGTTAAATCTTTAGAGGGATGCATCAACAACAATGATATTTACTTCCTGCAAAGGCCACCCTTCGCAGAGACCTCACCACACTCGGGCTGACATGTTCCTCCCTGGTAACACCTCAGTTCAGCTCTCTAAACAACAGCTGCTCAGCCCCCCTTTCATCCAAGCAAACAGATTCGCTTAATGTCACCAAAATCTGCAATGATATAGTCCGTCAAAATAAAAAAGGAGGCTAAGATGCAACTATGCTGTACAAAGAGCACAGTGCAGAGGCTGTTGTGGTACAGGGCTCCCTGACAGGCTGCAGTCCCAGCACACACCTCACCATCTGTGTGGGGGCAAAGAAAGGAAAGCAGGAACAGAGCACATTTAAAGGACACATTTTGTCCCATCACTCCCTAAATCACATTCAGTGTAAGTGGCTATGCTCTGCCCACAGCTTGCTTTGCTGACTGTATTAGCTCTGTTTAAACAGCTGGAGTGTCTCCCTGGGAGTCCAGATACCTGTCACTGTCCCACTCCTGCCATGCAAACTAGATGCCAAGGATATCCATAACCCCATTAATCATGACAGTAATGGACTCAATTTCTGCTCCTCTAAGAAGGAACAGATACTCACAAGGAAAGTGGGAGCTAAATCATGTGCTATTTGAAATAACACATGATTTCACCGCTGTAACTCTTCTGATCTTAGAAATAACAGGTTTCCAGGGGTTTTCCCAAGGAGGCTCCAAGGTCTGCATTTGCAGCTGTCCCTATAGCACATCCATTTCATGTTAACAGACAGTGTCCCTGATGACTCTTGCTCCCTCCCCTGACAGGCACATCTGGTTCTGTTATGAACTTCTGAATCCAAATGAAGAACTTTTATCCTTGCACATCATCTAGAAAGCAGAGGTTTCACAAACTGAAAAGCAGGGAGATTTTGGCTTTTGCTGAGAGCTGAAAAAAAAAAAGCCTGGAAACAATCACACCTGCAGTGATGGCAAGTACAGCAATTTCACAACCCAGTCCCTCTTCTTCTAAGGCCTCCATGATGCTTGGAGGGAACAGGGCTCCCAGGTGGGCTTTCAGAAGCCCAAAGAGTCAGAAGAACATGAGGCTGAACTTCCATAGGTTTTGCATTATGCAGGCAAATTTTGCCATCTTACACCTGTCCTAAATTTAGGCAATGAATTCTTGTTTCTATTGCAGGTTGAAAAACCAGGCAGCCATATTTATACAAATAGTTTAAAAAAAGTTTGAGTTCTGCTTTTCAAACAGATTCAGGAAAGTCATATGTGAAAAAGAGGAACAAATTTTCATGACCCAGAGAGTTTAACATGCTTTTATACTATACAAATTTAAGTGTCTATTACATATTTTCATCTACCTTTTAAAAACAATTAACTTATATTTATCAACATACCATTAACATATTTAGTTAATGTCTCCACACAAGGAGTGCTGAGCCTGTTGCCACTAAGGAAGAGCAGCAATGATTTTAAGCAACACTTCACATCCTAGAGATTTGAAAAGAGACCGCTGGGTGTTCAGTAAATTTCAAAAGGATTGAAGAAAAGATAAAAAAATACCTATGAAAGGATACAGCAAGTATTTTGTTTGGATATATGACAGTGCTTAGGAGCAGAAGTACAGATATATGACAACAAATCCAGGAAACATCCAGGTAAGATGTCAAAAGTTAAAGGTGGGAGTGAGACCAACTTGAAGGACAGTGTAACAGTTCCTTCATGGCTTCATTTCTGACAAACACACAGCAGAAAAGTGATAAATAGGAATCCCAGACAGCAACAGTTCCAGTTGTCAAGGAGAGCGTGGCCAAGTTTGGGGACGAGAAGGTGAAGAGAGCACAGAAATCCAATGGTGAGGATGCCAAACTACCAGGATCATCACCAAGCTTTTTATAAGTATAACAGGAAGCCCATCAACTCTCTTACTACCACCAAGTAGTACACTGTAAGCTCTGTACCGATGCATTGCTGCAGGAATTTCCACCATTACTTCACAGCACAGCAAGGGAAATTTGTTCACAGGATCCAGGAACGGGTAAAAATGAAGCTGACATGCCTTTTCTGAAATGGAAAATGGACTTTGGGCAGGCAAACAAGTTATGAGGAAGGAATTGCTAGGAAAACAAGAAGTGGAACTGATGTGAATCAATTTTTTTTTAAGGGATTATTAGGCATGGTTACAAAAGAAGTGAAATATCTTTTCCCCAACTGGAATAAAACCAGAGAAGGCATCTGTAATGCATACATCTTGTACTCTTCTGTGGAGAAGCAGGGAATGGAGGAACACAGTCTATCAGGCTCAGACTGATATAAAGAATTCTCTGCTGTTCCACAGACTTCATATAAGATGTTGGAAATGACCAACAGAAGTCTTGTGAGAATAAAAGCATTCTCTTTGAATGCAAGTCAAAAAGAGAAGCAAATCTGAGATGAAACAACAGCTACAATAATTCACCCACAGCTGACACATGTAGTGAACACAACAGATCCAAAAATAGGAAATCATTATTAAAAGCAGAATTTTCTCCTATGTTCACTACTTCAGCCAACTCTTTTGGTTGGGGTTTCACTCTGAAGAGACTTTTGCCCATAGGATGTGCTCACCCACAGGCCCAAACTGGGGCTGTATCAACACTGAGACATCAAGTCTGCAGCAAGTATAATCATTAGGAGTTAAACAGAGCTGGCCACCATTTCCTCGGGCATTATCACATTAAATCCCACTCAGAATCAGCCTGGGCACCTCCTAATTCAGCCAGATGTAGATCTCTTTCTACTCAAATGGCTGACCCAGACTTTTGTGCTCAGGTAATATTTCAGCAGGCAGGACTGTAAATAGATACTCTGCAACTGGAAGACTCTGCAGTCCTGTCCAGGCTCTTGCCACTGACACTGGCTTCAACAGGAGATAACAAAGATGAGAGAGGTTCATTGCAAGGATATGGACCCTACCTGCCACAGCCTTTGCTCTTCTCTGAGCACAGACCACCTGTACCACGCAACTACTTCTCACATCTGTCTTAATCTATTTTTTCTTATTATTTTTTAAATTTAAATAGATTATGCCAAGTAGTTGTAAAGCATAGCACAGAGGAACTAGTTACTAAAATTCAGGCAATGACTGCTCGAAATAAAATTAAAATAAGAATATAATAATACGCTTGACAGACAGAGGTGTTCAGGAGTAGGACAAGGTTCTTTCACTGAGAAGATTTGCTCCATGGACTTGAACTCAGTTACTCTAAATCAAAGGGCTCAAGGGTCTTGTGACAGCACACAGTATGTCTAGTCAGCTTTGTAATGCTAAGTTTCAATTTCATAAATTGACAAATGTGCAAAATGGATAAAGGAATTAACGATAATGAGGAAATCTATTCTGTTTAGCTTCTCTCAATCCCATGAGCACATTAACTCAGTTAATGCCACCAAGGAAATAGAGCCATTTAGTAAAACAAAGCAGTCTATTAGATTAAGCTGCCCTCATAGGACAGTAGCAGTGCCATGAGCTGATGGGAAGGGCCCTCACAGAGCAGTTACAATTGGTCACAAATTGAAATGTCTTTCCATTAGAGAATGCCTATTCATCAAAACCTAAATGTTATACAAAGATGGGGTGATTTTGCACAAGCTGCTGTTCAATGCAGGCAATCTGCCCATGCACCTCCTGGAAACACATCTCCCCAGCCTCCCTTCTGAGCACCCCAGCACTGCCACTGGAGAGCTGCCCTGGGCCTCCAGGCTCTCAGTGTCTCTGCAGTTTGCCAGGACAAACAGTGGGGTACCCAGGATGAGGTCAGACAGCATCCACTGCTCCTCAGTGTTCCACCATGAGAGCTTTCCTCAGCACCACAGACTATGTAGTGGCCAAATACATCAAACAGAACAGGAACAGAAGTTACAAATTATATTAGACTGCAACAGTAGGGAGAGATTCTAGGATTGGCCAAACTAATACTGAGCAAACAGACAAGTAGATATTATAGATATTATAGAATAATATGTTTACTGAATTCCTGAAATGTATCTGGGAACAACTGGCTTCAAGTTTTACCTACTCTTGAGCAGTAAAGTCATGCATATAAAGATGTCAAAGGAAAACAAACAAACAAACAAAAGGTTAAGTGAATTTGGTGGGAGGGAAGTATGGCATTATGCATGAGTTAAGAAAATCTTAGAGAGCCCTTAGAGGGAGAGCCAGAAGTTGTCCATCAGTGGAGATTAAATCAATGAACAGAACAAACCTAAGCAAAGGAATAATACGTATTTGCCTTGTACTTACTGAAAAGTCATCATCAGGGAATAATATCAAATCCTTAAACTGGCTGTCCCCAATATCTTTTTCGATCTCTGTGATGACAGCTTCATAATCCAAAGGCTCCAAGAGTTTGGGTTTTTCCTGCTGTGGAAAAATAGAAAAGATCAGGTGATGTCTCTATATACAAATTTGCTTTCCTCCCCCATGATAAACTGAGATCTATGACATTTTTGCTTTTGTACACCAAAGCATGGTTAACTTCTCCTTTCATTCCATTCTTCCCAAGTTGTTGCATCTGAGCTCATGACAGTGAAGTGATGAAGTTGGGCCACTTGTGACAGCCACTCTCCATCTAAAAACTCCAGAGCAATCTGTCAGCTCATTACAGAGACTGAAATGACCACATTAATTTACCTGGATGTCTCAGGACTTCTCTTTCTCCATAAATACATTGAGAAAATTGATGGACACAGTTTGAACTAAACATAGGTAGGACTGTAAACTAACATTTTTCAGAATGAAAAAACCTACTTATTTCTTCACAGTCTTACACAATTCACCTTTTGAACTGCTGGCAGCTTGTGAAAGCCACCATATTGTTTTACTTGGCAATAATCCAAGGTTATTTCCCTGGGATAAACTGTCTGGCATCCACCTCCATGACTTCTCTTGTCAGAAAGCAGAACTAGTATCATCACACCAGTACTACTATTGCCTGAAACAGCAGTAAAGTAAGAAACCACTACAGAAAAAAGTCAAGTCACATTGTCTTGAAATACAACCCAAAAATAGAAAAAGAGAAGCCTGCCTGACATGCTAGAATACATTAAACAAATGAAGAGTCATGTACTAGAGTGAGAACATTTGTTCAATTCAAAGATATAAACATCAGGAAGAGTGACGGAGAAAGGGCATGAGAACTGCCAGAAGGGATGGAAAAGAAAGTGATGAGAGAGATAAAGGACACTATTGTAAAGTAAATCCAGAAATATTTACTCTCTTGGTCTGATTCAAAAGTGGACATTAGAAAAGCAGTATTTTATCTATGTTAGTTTCCCTGGGCTATTCAGAATTATATAGAATTTTCCTCTGTCTTCCCTAAATCAGAACCAAGGTGTATTGAAAAAGAAATCTTTGACATCTCCAAAACCAAATTTCTCCAATGAGATTGTCTGTCATATGATTTTACCTCTCTCATTCATGTATGGTCCATTAAATTATATATAATGATTCAAATGTAACAGTCCCTCTCCCTTTTGACTCCTGTAATCACAGCCATCTCAAGATTTCTTATGAACATTGTTTCCCTTCTATACTGAGTCCATGACTCGCCTTGACATCAAATGCATCTATGAAAAGTTTAATTAAGCATCAGTAACACAATCACACAAATTAGACTTAAACACAGGAATACACATGTTCTTAGAAAGTTATTCAATTGCTGAACAGCTGATTCAAGAATCACAAAGTAACTCAGGACCTCTGAAGGTCATCTCCAACTCCCTGCTTAAAGCATCAATGCTCCACCAAAGTCTGGCAAGGCAATTAAAGTTAGAACTGCTCCTCCAGCAGTTCAATCTATTACCTCTCTTCTCCATCTATTAACTCTCACACTCCCTTTTGTACACTTATGAGAAACAAACTTCTAAAAATCATGACTATTTAGCATTTACAGGCCACAAGCACTATCTACTGATGCTGAGACTAATGGATTATAAAAGACAGGCATGATGAACACATAACAGTAACGAATGAAAAGAAGAAAACCTCTTTAATGCTTGATTTAGATTCTGTGACAGGACTGGATTCTGGTATTGTGATGTCCAGTTCAGACAAGGAGCACTGCTAGGACATAAGACTTGGTATGAACCCAGCCACATCATCTTAAGCTGTCCCAAGCCAGTACTTAGCCCTGGCCTGCTCCAGCTGACACATAATGATCCAGTCCTGCTCAAGAGCTCTCGGGCTCGTATCAGCCACATCCCTTAGAGAGGTGTCTCTCTGCCTTTTGCTGACAGCAGTTCCCCACAGGAACTTAATGGGGTCACTTGGCCACATCACCATACACAGCTTGCCTTCCAAACTGTGGTGTCACTACAATATCTTTTTGGCAGTAGTTTTAAACTGTCATTAAATCTGTCTTTGCATCTACTTATTAAATATTACTTTATAAACATATATTTCAAGGAGATAAAAACCTTGAATACACCAGTGCACACTGAGTGTATCATCTATGCTGTACCACTGATTTTGGTAATGATACCCATGCCTGAACCAAGTTCACTCAGTTCACGTTCAACAGAAAGCAAACTTGTTGTAGAGCAGCTGTTACCTTTAGTACAAAATCTTATAGCAACCATTTACCGGGAAACTCAAAATGAAAGACAAATGCACTGACATTTATGAGGCACCAGCGCTTCACAAAGGCATTTTTCCTATGTAGAGGTTCCACTAAAACATGAACATTTTCTGCAGAAAATTTGTGACATTGACTACACTGATAACCCTCCCTTACCAGAGCTGATACTGTCAGGCTAATGATTCCGCAACAATCTTAACTCTTAGTAAGACAGACATGCCCCTGAAATCATAAAATGTCTGCTCTCCAAAACAAGACAGGCAGCAACAAAATCAATCTTGGTCAGATTCTCTTTGGAAACATCATGAATGTCAGTTCTCAAAAATCTCCTAAAAAAACATTAGGCAAATAAATAAGTTGTCACCTTCCTATTGAAATTGTTGACTAGGGAAGAGCTGGGAAACCCCATAAATCTTGGGACTTCTCTTGAAATATGGGGAAATTCCATAAAAATGGGCAGCATTTACAGGTTTTCTACGCCTGTGGAAACTACCCATTTTGCTGGGGCTGGCAGAAGGAAGAGGTATTCCTTCTTCCCCCTGGAAATCCCAGTAAGGTAGGGGTGAATGCAGCTACATCCCTTTCAAAACTAATATTCTGCAGATGCTGGGGTACAAGTAGAGGCAGGGTAAGCTATGTGACATTGCTCTTCAGAAATGGGCAATGCTCAAACACTCCAGGGGAAGACTTCTCCTTGGCAGCTGCAAGGTCATTTACATGAGACAAAAATACAACTCAAGAAAACCCTGAAGCAGAGGAATACAGCAAGCATATGAACATCACTGTTCCCACAGCACTAATTCCCCTGCTCTCACTGCTGCAAAGGGCATGATCTGAAGGAAGCATTTTAACAGATGTTAACAGAGAAATCTTTGGAGAAACATTACACATCTGAATTAAAAACAAGCAGATATGACATTATCAAACCTACTAAAAAACTTTTCAGTGAAGCACTTCAGTATTTATAGTGATGTTTTTCTACTGATGCAATAAAAATTACATTCTCCCTTGATGTCAGTACAGCAAAATCCTGTGTAAAATGCAATACTGTATTATGCCAGCTCCCATAAATCAGAGATGCAAGTAACAGCCCATCCTTGTCAATATACAGGCTGCAGAGATAATTCAGACCATTCCCTGCCAGCAACAAGCATGATAGTACAATAAACGTGATGCCTCTCCATCAATTCTGCATGTTCTTACAGACCATAGGACTCTGCTCTGTGGACACATCCTTTGCAGAGCCAGTATTTTGGACTTGGCAAGGCTCAGCAGTGCAATGCTTGTGTTGCAGTTGTGATGGGAAGTGGCAGCTGGTTAGTTAGCAGCTTATCTCTGCTGGTGTGGGGTGGCTGCTCAGGTTTTTCCTCCCAAGCAGACAGAAGCAGTGATTTGGATTAGAAAATCTCTCCCTTCAAGCAGTAGCGGAGATCTGTAAATGAGTGGGGCTGATTTAAAGCTAATTTAATAACCACAGCACTGCCTCTTCTCAATTTAACTTGTCTGTTCTTTTTGGAAACAGGCCAACTTGGCAATCTGTGCCAAAATCAAATTACGCCGGCTTGGATTTCTGTAATTCTTTTTATATTCTCCATCTCAAGTGAGTAATGAATTTAGTTGTGCTGAAATGGTTGTGAATACACCTAGTAAAAGGCATTCTCTGACTCCTCACCTGCTACAACATTCTCAGCAGTACCATTTACTTCACGCCCTGACAGTAGCTCTGTATGCTGTTGAGCCAGCTTTTCCACACTTTTGGAACACTGGAGAGATATTAAATCAGAGCCAGCACCATAGGAGAACAATATAGTTTCACAGAGGTGAAACGGGCCAGATTCCATCAGTGATATATGGCTTCATTGCCATCATCTCCTGGTCTAGGTAAAAAAGGATTATAATTCCCAGTGGTAATTACCCAAAATATCCACATAAATGCTATTACAGTATCAAATATGGTACTTGACTTGCCTCCAGATGCACAGACATTGTGCACTGATGCTGGTACCCATCTTTTCTTCACAATTATATCTCATCCTCCTAAAACAACATATCTGTGAGCACTCTCTGAAGGAGGAAACGATGTAACAGAGACCAATAGTGTCTGAACAGTCATCCCCAGAACTTCCCCATTCTAAAAATAAGCTAGACCAACTGCTATGATATTCTAATACTTTAACGTCATATTATTCCAACGCCAATCGTGGCTATCTAAAATTTATTGAATTTAATACGGATGTTTAAATTAATTCCTTCTCTTCCACACACCAGGAAGAAAAAAATATTAAGGAAACAGACAAACAGAAAGAAGTTAAACTGATGGGCTTCAGTTACCCTAACCCTATATCTGTAACAGGAGGATCCATGTTCATAAAGAAAGTTAAAATTATTGTGATGGCCTGATTGGTCACGATCAAGTAAGACTCAGATTTTATATTTCATCCAAGTTATGGCTTGTCAAAAATGACAATTCATTCTAGTATACATTTGAAATACTGAAATGGGCACTTAAAAGAGAAAGAGCCACTTACTAAAACCACAGCATCACCTTCCTTCATTTTTTTTAGACTTAATGGTATCATGAACCAAATCCAATCTCAGCAAAATTTACAACAGCAAATTAAACTGCTTTCTAGGATAACACCAACGTGAAATGCTTTTCACACCCCTCTGTTCTTCTTTTCCTTTCCCCAGTTAAATACATGTCTCCAACATAACACATATGTGTTTTCACATGGTTAATAAATGCAGCTAATTATATTTCACCAGGGCAGCCAAATTTCAGTTGAGTATTTCTTTGCCAAGTCTGTCCAATCTGAAGCTAAAAAACAGCCAGGACTCCATGACTTTTGGAGGAAATGTAGCACAAAGGCTGAACTGAACCCTCTCTCAGATATGCCAGAGATCCAGCACGCTCAGCAGTTCTGAACACTCAAGGAGCTGAAGCTATAAAACAGTTTGGATTTCACAGAGTTGCCAAAACTTGTGCATTTCTGTAGGAACAATGTATGTCTCTACTCACATGGCAGCAGAGCAGTTTGGTGCCTGGGGTGAATTCCAAGGGAAAGATTTCTCCATTGGGTGCAGCTTTTCCCCACCAGATGATGGGTGAGCAGCCCAAGACCCCATGGACTCCTGGCAGGGAGTCCCAGGGCAGCATTTACATTCAGGGAGCACAGACAGCACAGCCACTCTGGGATTAAGTTATCCCCAACACCTTCAAGCAGCTGAGCTGGGAGTGACAGGAATCACCCACCCAAAATGCTTCACCCCACAGGCCTGCCCTCCCTCTGCTCCCAACACACTCGGCATCATGTCATAAGGAAAATAAGTTTTGCATTTCAAGCACAGGGCAGGTAATTCACGGTCTGCAAAAGATATCTGGGGTATGGATCAGGAAGCACAGCCAGAAGCAGCAGGCAGACGGTCTTTCCTTTTGACTGAGATCTCCTCTATGACTGCTTGGCCTGTTCAGCTTCTATTTACAGTCAACAAACTCTCTGACCATATTACAAAGGCTTCCTTTGGCTCAGGATGTGATCCACAGTCAACAAATTTATTAAAATTAGTGGTACAAAGAAAATTTTCTTTGACACACCCCCTTCCACCTTAAAATACATTCACTTGTCAGGTCCAAAATGTTTAATTTGTCATGACTTTCAGTAAACCTTGGAGAATTGCACTTGGAAAGGATCCAGTCAGGGCTGCATAGCACAACTAATATACTCTTCAGTGTCAGCACTGAAGCCAACGTGCCAATAAATTTCATTAAGGGGATTGTCAGTTCCTAGACAATTCTGCTAGAGAGAAAATCGCAAAGAATTGTGAAGAATCAAACCTCCAATTCCTAGTGCTTTGCAAATTACTTGCCAAAATGCTATAGTACCCATCAGCTCAATTGGAGCAAAAGAAAGAAAACCTGTTGAAGACCCTTCTGGGAATAATAAAAATCAAAAGTAATTTTCATTTCTTAAAGCTTCCTTATTCAAAGAAAATTCTGATTGACACCAATAAGTGACCTGCTTACTAAATGAGACTTACTTCATACAAATACAGCTGGGATAGGATGAATCCTAATTGCTTAGACTACCATTGCTCTGTGGATCACAATCTATGTAAGTCAACTTTGCATTACATCCCAGCTTTAAAAATTACCGTAAGAGAATTCAGCATGTCTTGAAAAATAGAAATGTCTCTGTCCAAGTTTGGGGCACCCCAAGACACCTCTCATGTGGATGAGCTAACTCAGAACTTTGATGTGAGCTAATGGTCCAGCTGGAGCACCTGGAGTTCCAGCACGGAGACTGACAAGCGGTCAGGGCTGCTCAAACCACAGAGATCTGTTCTCAGGCAACTGAGCGCCACCCACTCCTTCTAATAACTCCTGTTTCTCAAGACACAATTTATCACTCCTTTCATTATGAATTTTGAAAGCTCCAGCCCTCGTAAAACTATCTCCCTCATGGTTAAACTGTGGAAGCCACACCAGGCTGGTGGTTCAGCAAAGCATCCAGCTGGGGAGAGAGGAGACGTTTTGTGCTACATTTGACACAGCCATATGCATTTCCTGAATTCTGTTTCCCAATCACGACTCTGCACCTGGCACTGCAGCCTTGTGCTGTGCCTTCTGACTCTGGAATGACAGTACAAGGGCATGTCAATCTCCATCTTCATGGACTAGCACATGTCCTTTTAGACAGTTGATAAAATTACCAGCACAATCTACAGAAAACATTTGGGTAACAATGCAACAGCTTATTCATTGTTCTCTCTGCTTCTGCAATATCTCAAAACTCTTCTTAGGAAGGAGACTAAAAAATTTCATTTACTCATGAAACTACAAAAATCAGCCACTGACAAGAAAGTGCTAAGTTTTAAATTTGGATGTAACTGGTTGGCTTTTCAAAATGTCAAGAATTACAGCTTCTAAATAGTGAGGACTTCTGAAGCCTAGACTAAATATTTGCCCATAGGTCACCTTAGGGGAAAAACAAGAAAGTTTTGTAAAGCATCATAGAACTTTTTTTTTTTTAAAATAATTTGCATAGACCTCTAACCTAGCAACACTCAAACATTTTTCTCTCCCCTTACCTGACCTAAACCTGGGGAAAAAAGTGCAGTTTTAGCAACAAAAGGCTTTCTTTGAGTCTACCACACAGAATCTATTCATGAAGAAAGCAAGCAAAAGCCAAAGACGCCACTCACTCCCTTTCATGCAGACATCTGAAGAGACAGGTAGGATGTGGTGGAAGGGGACTGGGCAGAAAGGATGGGAACTGTGGGGGAGCAGAGAGGAGCTGCCAACAGAGCAGGAGTGTTCTGCACAGGCACTTGCCTCGTTAGCGATAACTTCAGTCCAGGGAAGGACTGGGGCATTGTCCTGCCCTGTGCACCACAAAGGGGGTGCTGAAATGAGCCTAGTCCAGCTGCTCTGGAAATATGCTTTGCTTCAGGTCTGCTTCTTCTAGCACAGTCTCAGGTGGGCAGAGCCATGGCCCCAAGCAGAGTGTTAAAACCAGCCTGCAAGCTGCACATAGTGTCAGCTTCCAGTACGTTTATGTAAACAGCCCTTCTGAGTCTGTTGGTGCATGTGTGAACACACAATCTATAACTTCACACAGTTTTTGTAGGCAAAGGAAAATCTACATTTAAAGAAAAGATACTCCCAATTTTTGCCCCAGCGCTCCTAGAGGTAGAAGCCAAGCTCTGACACCTACAGCACCTACACAGCAATAATAGAAGTGCATAGAGCAACAGGCAAACTGGTTCCCTCCATTTGTGCAAACTGGAGGAATTAGGGAGACAGAGGGATCTAGCCATGGCTATCTGTGTACAGGTCCAGGGGAACTACAAAAAGAAGATGTGTCTGGTGTTCCTACCTCACCCAGCCCTCCCATAAGGTTCATCCAACACAAACCTGCTGCTAAAATGGGGTAGATTTTACATAACACCATGCACAGCACAGGATTACTTTTAAAACAGTTTTATCTACTTTGAAACTTAAGATTTCTTCGTATAAGAAGAGTTTGTTTTTAAGGGACTGAAGGGAAAGCTCTAATGTCTGTTCATTAGATAATGCTCTGATGCTAAAGACTTTGATCACTATTGTATGTCTGATGAAGTGGCATTGCAGTGCAAAGGCAAACATCCATTGTTCATTTTCTATTAAAATCTAAAATTTGGGTCTATGAAGACCTAGACATGGGATTGACTTGAGCAAACAACTGTTTTGAAAAGGGCTCAACCATTTCAGAAGTCCCTGAAGTGAAAACAGCTAACAAAAAATGTTTGCATTAGCTTTAAATAAACTTTTCAAAGATATAATTTAACTTCTAGAGTACTTAGTAATAAGTCACTGTCCCATGGGGTAAATCTCATGTGTAGTGTTCAGCTTCATTTTACAGTGAATAACCTGCTTTACCTGCACTGTGGTTACTTATCTCAAGTAAGAGGTATTTCTCATGCTACATGTCTGAATAAATGAATTTACGTATTTCCACCGAGGCTGTATCTGTAAAATTAACATCATCTGTACTTAACCACTACAAACTCAGCTCTCACAATGACGTTAAACTTGTAATTGTTTCCTTGACATCAACTCTCCTCCCAGTCAATTATCTGGCTGTCAATGCATTTACACATACAGGATGTAAACGACAGCAAAATCTGGTCAACCACACTTAACTCATCAACATACCATCAATTAAAACTAGTCAGATAATAATTAGTCTTACCAAAAAAATGGATCTTACAGAAAATAAAACAAGTCCCTCTACAGAAAACACAGGTCTAAGAATAGTGTATGAAGAAATGCACTCTTTGAGTAAGGTCCCCATACACAAAGACCTTTACAGCTGCGGTGGGCGCTGACATAATTTTGAAATCTGTGTGGAGGGCTGATGCATGAAGGAGAAATTGGTTGCTGGTTGATAGCAAAAAGTGCCTGTAGGCCAAAGATTTAACATGCTCCAATTATGAAATATTGGGCAGAAAGATACAGATTGCAAGGGACAAAAGTAAAGCCAAGTGTGCCTGCATTTCCTAAGGGCTAAACAAACTACTGAGAAATACATCTACAGGGAAACATGACACAGTGACCCCATCTTAGTCTATCTTATGTTTGAAAAGAAGAGAAATCAGCACAGATTCCCCTGCAAAGCTGAGTTATGTAGCTGACATACAGCAGCATCCACGTCAGGGGAAGTGCAGCCTGACTCACAAGCCTCTGATGAAACAGGTTTGTTCTATTTCCAATTACAGGCACAGGGCTACAAGTGCTCTACGTTTTAGGTCAAACTACAATGCGTTGTTGCTATTTCTATTTGGCACCACTAAATTGAATGCTCAGTTTCTGTTATCTGAGGATACATGCAAAAGGGAACAAATATATTCCTCTCTATCTGCAGGCAGGCTGCTGGGTTATTGTTACCATTTGGACTTTATTTCCAGCCATTCTTTCTTGTAAGGTTGAAACCACTTCTGGTAAGCACTAATAAAGTGCTGTCAGGATTTGTACAATAATGACAAAAACTCCTCCTCACCAGGATTTAAGAGGATAAATCAAGTAAGCAGTGCCTATCTCCTACCTACCAAAGGCAGGGTTAGATGCTTTCAACAGCACCAGCAGCTGATTTTCAGGACCCTTGACCACAAACCTCAAACATGCCATCTTTGACTGCATGCCAGTAGCTCAGGGCAGCAGAAACTACACTATAAAATAGCCTTGTCAAAAAGATCCACTTCCATGTAAAGTACCTATCCAAAAAGGCAGCTAGTCACAAGCAAAACCCAAACACTACTAGATGAACAACAAACCATCTTAACTGGTGACCAAGTGTTACAACTGAAAAGTTCTTTTCCTTCCTATTAAAAAAAGCCAATGAGAATACTTTTCTTGGTTATCACTGAACATGCTGAAAAGCCTCAAAAGACCTCTCTGCATGCACATGCAAACAGAGTAATTGGGCAAATAAAACTATGAAAGAAAACCAAACACCTCTTGTTTTGAGGAAAAGGATTAATTGTCTCTTCTTAGGAAAGCCATTAAATGTTTTATGAGCTAAAGTATACTTTTAAGTGCAGACAATACACTAAAACCAGTACTTGCCTAAGACTCTTCAACAGCAGGCTCTAAGTGTTTTACCTCTTGCTATCTGAAGTTTCAATTTCAGTCAGGAAAGTTTAGGCACAACGCAGCTAACATGAACCCACAGTGCAGTTTGAGGAGGCTCAGTCCTGTCCCAAAGCCATCAGTGGAAAAGCTGCTGTGCAGCCCCTGGGACAGAACCTCACCTTAGCTTTCCACCAAAGGTTCTGGAGCTTTCTCCAGTGGCTCCCTGCACTGTCTTCCTCCTCCTCCCAGCCTTGAGAGGTGCCCATCACAGATCACAAACTCTGAAATAGCACAGAAAAACTTCCCACTCCAGACCAGCATTATGAATTTTCATAGAACTTCCAGGCACTTGCTGTAGGTGCCCGAAAGACTATCAAACCTTGCTGCTCTCACTATGTTTCTGATCAGCAGTGTGAGGCTATAAAAGTTTCCCTAATGCGCCCGAGTTCCGTAAACTGAACTCGCTGTGCTTCAGTCTCATTCTCCAGTGCTCAGTCGCTAACCACAGACTTAATGAGCCTTGGTGAACCTACATAAACAACGAGCAATAAATCCTACTCTTTCCAAAGTGCAGTCCGAAGAGTGACCTGCAATTTCTTAGCTATTTCTCAGAAGAGCTGGGAGAAGGGTGCATACTCACACAGCTTAATCTGTGAATTTCTCCTTGATTCACTCTCCTAATGGTCTTTCTCTTCCTCCGCAGTTCACTGGGCTCCCTTCTGAATATCCCACGAAAGCTCATTGTATCCGTAGGAATTAAGCAGCCATCTGTCTAAAAACTGTGCTCCTTTAACCTCCTTCCTTCAGCAGCTTTAGAACAACAACTGGAAGCTGCATATGTTGTTCAAGGGGGAAGTAGGTCTAAAAGTTACATGCTGTATCCACAGTAACTGAACAGAAAGAAGAAGAAAACCAGCAATAACTCATTTCTTCCTGTGAACAACACTCTGCTATTAAGGCAAGAGCATCTCATTAAACCATAAAAGACACCCAGTCCCCACCTCTAATGCAAATCAAAATAGGAAGTTGTAGAAAAAACGCTGCAAATGAACATCTATTTTTGTTCAAACGATTACATCCTTTCTCTTCACCACCCTCCCTGATTCAAATGCCAAAACAGCTGCACTCTGACTTTGTGTGTGTGTGTGTGTGTGTGTCTGCAAGACAAAAAAAGTCATTCACAGAACAGCCATCTCCTACAGAGCGCCTTGGTGGCTGACCTGGACCACAGAGCATGCAGTGACAGGTTTGTGCTGTCAAGGCCATCTCTGCTTTAGGACCAAGGTAGCAGTTCCCTTTTCAAAGTAGCATGAAACACTAATAAGAGGAAGAACTCTGCAAATTCCTAAATTTGCAGACAGTTACAAAAAGGGGAAAACAGAGAAATTATTATTCTTATTTCCAAGATACATTTTTGGCTTATAAAAAATCATTTTCAAAGTGCTTGTAACCTGTCAGCTAAGAACCTGCTTGCTTCACACCCTGCTCCCACCCCAGAAGAATAAAGCTGCCAGACTGAGCCTGCTCCCCAAATGCCCCACACATGGGAAATTCCAGCAGCTCTGCTTGCCCACTACTCCACAGAGGGGCAATCCTAGCAGCACCTCAAAAAGTTAGAAGCCCTCACTCAGTGCCTCAGAACTGCAGTGGAAACAGGAGCAGTGACATGGCCAGTCAAATTATTCTTAATTAAGGTAGGAGACTCACCCAGTGCTCAGCTGTCTGAAGGCTGGCAGGGTACAAAGGTCTTTTAAAACTGAACAAATCCCCTCAGTGCCCAGACATGTGCAGGCACACATACAGACCCTTTCTTCTTTGTTCCCGCTGAGGATTCATCCTGCTGAGCATCAATGCTGCACTCCCCTATGCACACATGAGGCATGCATTAGGTTTTTATTTTTATTGAATATCTGTGTGCACAGCTAGGACAAAGGGAGTTTTTCTGCTTTCTCATTCTGTATTTTTTGCCAATTGGACAATAAGCATCATTCTCACAACTTGTTTGAATTAATTAATTACTCTGAAACCTGCAACTTAACCCCGAGTGCCTTTTTTCTTCTTTCCAACAAATAATTATGAGTTCTACAAACTCACTTAGGAACTCTTTCACACATTTCTCAAGATTAGTTACATTTGATCCAAAGTAACAAACCTCTGCAGGAGTTCCAAGGATTGTTCCATACACTAGGTTTCCATTCCAGGAGAGCAGAGATGCTGAGCCCAGCATGCCTGACCTGAGCACTACAAAGTGTTTGATCTGTCTGATCAGTTGCTTTCCTCTTACAAAGGTAAAACATGGTGCTGCTCCTGAATTAACCCTCCATCTCATCACTGTCTTTCAGCTTTGCCTTTGAGATCACCTCCTTTAAACTGAGTGCTACCAGCCTCCTGTGTGATGCCTTAAAACAGATTTCACTGTACTCCTACTTAGTGATGAAAGGCATCTGTCTGGCACTAGGAGACAAAAAAAGAGACAACAGAAATCCTCTGCCAAGATATGCAGACACTTCAAGTAGCTACCAATATAGAAGCACAGAATTAACCAAGCTGGAATCGCCCTTGTTTTCTCTCACACTACCACGCTATCTCTACTGGAGTCCCTGGTGCCTCTCATGTAACACAGGGAATGTGACTGCCAAGACCACAGGTCCTTGCCAGAAGTTAGGTTTAATGCTGGAATCATCAGCTCTGCTGGTTTAACTTTGGGCAGGTATCAGTTCCTCCCAGAGGCTCCTTTGCTTATCCACTCCTTAACTGTGATACAGAACAAGCAGAGTTCCATCCCTCCTTTCCCTGGAGAGGCTCTCCTCAGCTCCCTGCCTCCCACAGGCACAGAGGAGCCTTTCCAGGGTGCCCTTTCCACAAAGATAAGGGTCACTAGCACTTCCTGAAACTTTGATGAACTTATAGTATTCCAAAATAATGCAAAAGATGAACTTAGGTTCAAGTTTCCAGCTGGTCCTCATCCAGTTTACTCCACTGATTGTCTTTTGTCCAAAAGATTTTCATTACTTATATTATTATTAATCTTTATTTATTGCCATATGTCTGGCAGATAGGATTTCAGGAACAATACTAAGGCATTAAAACCACTGAAGCACTGAAATAACAAGCTACAGCATTCATACAGATATGAACCAAACTGCAAATAGACTCCACTTTCTTAGATCTGTTTTGGATGCAAGTCCTTCTTGTAATGGGGAAAAACAAAACCATTCAAATGTCAAATAATGCTTTGTCCTGTAGCAAAGTGCAAAGCAAACTTCATTAGCAACTTCAGTGTGGCTGTAAAAGATTTCCTAGTTTTCCCTCAAGACTTCTCTATCTCTTCAGTTAAAGACACCAGGTAATTTAAGATGATTATAAAATTGGTTATGTTATGTTAATATGAATAAAGCTCCTGTTCTGCTTTTAAGTTCAGAACTATAAGGTATAAGGTGAGAAGCATTATCCATACCTCAAGGTATTCCAAAGAGAGGTATTTGGGTCCAGGAAAACCACAAGCCTGGGTTTACATTTGTGAACTGCTGTACCCAATTCACAGAGTCAAAATAAGGCTGCTGAAGCCCTTCAAAATACAATCCATTATGTAAAGTAGTCAATTAAGTGTTTAATTGCCTTCTGCTCTGCTTTGTGGGACATGCTCATCTGCTCCCAGCAGTTTTCAGAAATGTATAAATATCCAGATGAGAAGAATAATGAAATCTGATATCTCTGCTCCAGTTAAGGAAAAACTATGCACTCCTTTTGCTGCAGAACCACTAGCATTTAATTTTTCAAGGAGGGGTCACAAGTTCTTTAGTAACTTTAATTCCCTCTTCCTCCATTTCTTCTAGTTTCTCATTTCCCTTTTAGACCTATTCATTGTCATACTTGATTTACTTCAATTTGAATTGTAATATGCAGCAACATATTTAAAAAATAAACAACAACCACTGAACAAATTAATTCACCACTGCAGTACATCATGTGATCATTGGAAAATGCATTTCAATAGTGCTTTGCTAGGAGACATAGAAAGATATGCACTTTAGGAACTCAATTTTTATATCTTCAACTAACATAAAAGACACAGGCTGAATATTTGGGCTGCTGTGTAGCAAACGATCAACTCCCCATACTGTCCATTTAAAATAATACAATCTACCAACTTCAACAAAGAAGGATCAGGGACTGATGCTGGAATTTTTTCCACTCAGATTTAGAGAAGGAAAAAAAAAAATCCATGCAAACATCAAATTCATAGCAAATTTCAGGGAATGAATGCTTCCCTTCAGTTCTGGACTTCTCTCTGGGAGCAATGCTGACCTGAACAAACAGAGTGCAAGTGAAAAACACAATCTTGACTTATGCCAGTGTATAAATAAATAATTGCATAATCCTGACTCAGGCCTTTTGTTTTAACAGAGTTGAGAAAAAGTTTATTTAACAAGTAAGAAAACTCCTCGTATTAGAACAAGGTGCATCAACTCCATATTATTCCTATGCTAAGGTAAAATTCTGAAATGAAACACAAGCTTTTCATTAAAAAAATAGTTTCATTTATAAATAGGACTCCTGTGATGACAGTGACACTGCCATTCAGAAAGTCTACGCAGCCTAGACCAGTACTGAGAGATCTGACCCACTTAACATTTCACAGCTTGGCAGAATGCAGATAAGAACCTCCTGGTCTCCCTTAAATGGCTTGTGGCACTTCTAGCACTTCAGAGTTCTTGGTAGAACCACTACAACCAAACTGTACAAGGAAAAACCAGAGGATGCCAGCCCTGTCTGATACCCTTGGGTAGAACCAGAAACAATCGTGCACTCTGTGACCACAGTTACAGGTGGGCACATGGGGAACAGGCAGCTATTAGCTTAGGTACTGGGGAGAAGGAGAAAAATCATGGTTCCTGGAAAGGGTCAGGAAGAGCTCTTTCTATTTTTTCTTTTTAAATTTTAGTATTTTCACATAACTTTCTTCAAAATTTGGAGACATAGCTGGTGTAGCTCTTCTGAGGCCAATAATGAGGAGATTTACAGCTAGTACCCCACAGCATCCAGGCAGTGCAGGTAAAGAGGCTGATACTGCTTTTCATGTGTTCAGTGTTAATCCCCCAGCACGATCTGTGACACCGTGGACAGAGCAACGCTGCCAGAAGCCAGGTTTGTGTTCGGACAAGGCCAGCAGGACCAGATCCCAAACTGTCCTTTCTGTGCTCAGAATGCTCCCTAGGATATTGATTGCACTGAGTGGCCACACACTGCATGTGCTTTATTCAGATATGACTGCCAAAAATCTCCTGATGGGACTGTGAGACTAAAGCTGAGGCGACAGGGACTGGACACCACGCGTTCATCTTACCTCCATCAGGAAGAGAGGGTGTTCTGCAGGGGTCTGCACCTGAAAACTGCACTTCCCAGAAGCATCATGTGGGACAGGTAAAGCAGATCACCACACTGGGGCCAGGACAAATAGGTGCTTTTTACTAGCACCTAACAAAGACAACAGAAAGCACTAGCGACCTCCATCCCAATTCCTTTGTTAAAAGACTGAACGTTCTCTCCTCTCCTCCTCCCCCTGTCAAAAAACTCTCAAATCAAACCAAGAGGTTGTATTTCAGAATTAAATGCTCACTATTGATCCATGAACATTTTAACATGTCCTTTTTTTATAGAAAGGAAAAATATGAAACCAAAACAATACACACAGAAAGGCAAAACAACTGAGTTAGAAAAACTACATCTAAAACAACCTTTTGCAAAGCCATTCTTGGTATTGAATCAACTGAAATTGAATGATGATTTTTTTTTTTGAGAAACAAGACTCCACCTATGGTCTAACAGCTTAAGCTGATCCATCAAGCCTTGCGTACAAACACTCCACAAAGCCTTTAGAGCAGCTGGTGCTCACATTTTGCCCACACATCCATACAGCTCACTCTGACCAGGCAAAGGGTTGGGAATCCATCACAGTTAAAACGACATCTGCACACAAGGTGAGCTCTCCAAGGCAGGGGGACTGTGCCCCTGCATAAATATCCATGAAAAGCAGCCCTTCTATCTGTCAGCTCTGCTGACAGATCTTTCTAGACAGCACTCCCTGATGTCAGAGACCCTGCCTGTATCAATCCATCTCTGTTCTTCCCAAGCAGAGCAATGTGCTGACCCCAGGAATTCCTCCCTCTGTGCCTTCACCTTCTCTCTGTGCTCCAGCTATCAGTGCACTCACACATAACATATTTGGGAGAGGCTGCTGTGTCTCTGCCCTGCATGCAGGGCTGAAACAGCCCCTCCAGCTGAGCTGCTGGGGACAGGTTGTCTGTGCCACTCTATACCTTGCCAGAGAATTCACCCGTGGCCAAAGGGGTCCCTGATGGGGTTGAGGAGAATCCTTGGGGGAGAATTTGGCAGCTCCCAGCCTGATCCCCCACACAGCACCCAATGGCCATTTCATCACCTCAATATGCCCATGTAAACACAAGGGCTGGCTGGTAACATCCACACTCCAAAAGTCACTTGTTACCCGCCTTTGCTGAATGTACAGCTCCCACAGAACATCCTGCTGGGGACGCAGGTTTGGCTGAGCCGGAGGCAGTCCCTCCCTGTCCCCCAGCCTGACAATGCTGCTCCCCACACCATCCTGCTCTCAATTTCCCACCACAACATTTCCATCAGCTCACACAAGAACACTGATGGAACAGCAGCATCATTTCAGCAGCTTTCCAAGCTGGAAACCCACCTGCACCTGGCACAAATACAACACATTCCTGTGCTACAAGGCTGAATGAAAATGAAAAGAGTCTTGGAGAATCTAATGATGTCTCATTTAGAGGCACCATCACCCCAGCTCTCGTGCTGGCTCTCTGGGCACAGAGCCCCAGGGAGAGCATAGGGAGAGGGCACTGGGTCTGTGCCATGGTGCTGCCAGCTGTGCCCTGTGCCAGTGCCAGGCGCCCCAGGGAGCCCCAGCCTGCCTTGCACAGCTCCAGGAGAAACTGGGCTGCACTCACTCCCTTTAAGAACATGAAAACGCTGCTTCTTACACCAGCAGGTTGGAAGAATAAGCTTCCCATTAGCAATTTTGTCCTGCTGTTGTGTACAAAAGCACAATATGCAATTAAATTTCTTCTTTAGCTTGATCCATTGGGAAATTTCAAACTAACATTAACCCTTTTGTTTTCATCTACTTGGACTGGCATCAGCCCTTGATAGCAATACACATAGTCAGGAAGGGACATGAAAGGTGATTAAATAATTTAATCATCTGAATTTACACTATCTCCAGACATGAAAATGCAGCTGTGACTTTGGCTGCTGTTGCTCACTTTTCTGAGAGTAATTTTAATCCTTTTTATTCAAGACTATGCTATGCTGCAAAAATGATTTTTTCTTTACCAAGAAAAACCTCAGATCAGACATCTGGTTTATAAAGAGAATCCACATTTTTATCCAATTTTCCAGCTGGAATAACTGAAGCAAAAGGAGGCTGTGCAACTCATACGTTTACTCAAGGACACAATCAATATCTACAGTGGTGTAATACTGATATAAAATATCCTAGAATCCCCTCCTTTTTTTTCTTTTAAACACTACAACACACTCTCCTCCACAAGCTGACCCTACAACCATTATTGTGTTTGATATCATATATTTGTAACTTCACTCAAAGTCACAAATTACTGTACACCCTCTTCTAGTGCCTGTGGGTATCTTAGGCAATTGAGAAAGCAACTGCATGTAATAATTCATCATCTGGATTCTATAATTGAAAGCTAAATAATGGCATTTTGGAAGAGACAAAAAGCACGCAAATTCTAAAAGCAAATAAGCAACATTATTTTCTCATTTTAGAAAAAAAAAAGGTGTGAAGTATAAAACTCTGCAAGTCAGATTTACATTAATTAAATTTGGTGTGTGGAAAAGAGAGAAAGACAATTTGCATCCCTTTGACATTGCCCTTCTCCTTCTGTTCTCCTGGAACACAGAAAATAAAACAGCATCATCAAAATGTGCCAACAACTAATATCGTATTTCTCACTCTGACACAGCTTTCTGTAAACACAGAGAATTGTTTCACCTTTCCAGGCCTTGGTGTTTAATGCTTATCCTTATTGAGACATTCAAATATATGCAATCTTCAGTATTACCAAAACAAGAAGGCAAAAACCATAAGGAAAATACCTGGCAGTGCTTAGGGTGTTGAGTGAGCCCATGTAAAGTCACTAAAACAACATGAAACCCAACCTTGACCAAAAAAAAGAGATCATGTAATCCATCCAATTCTACTCCTTCAGGTATCCCCCACATCAAATTTCGTTTTTTGTAAGCATGGTAGGATTTAGACCACATTCCTGCAACTGTGTCTGCAGGTGCTCATGTAGAAGTACAGAATATGGTCACTGTATTCCTCCTGAATACCCTGCCTATCTGCACTCATGCAGCAATCTGCACCCAGCCTGAGACAACATCAGCATATTTACTAGTTCTCAGATACTCTTCTCTCACAATCTTTTTCAGTCATTCTTCAAACTTACACATTTTGTGGCAAGGAAATTCAGGTTTCATGTTAATTCTGCCCATTTCTTTCCCCAAAACTTGTCCCACAAGTTTCACTTGATGATCCCTAGTTCATTTCTCTCACTTTTCTGAGAAAAAACTGCAAGCAAAGTCTCCACGCCTCTGACCATTCTTGATTTGTATGACTTTCATCACATCCCCTGACAGTTACATTTCAGGCCAGTCCAGGCCCAGTCAAATGTGGTCATGAACTAATTTTGCTGATCCTCCTCGCCCTTTTCTGTAATTTTCCAATTCCAGTAAGTCTGTCTGAATTCTGTAAGGTATTAAAGGCCTCCCAAGAAGTTGCTACAGAACACTTCTATCCAAGGATACATCAAAAAGCAAAATTCATTTATGATTTTTCAGTGGAAAACAGGACCAAAACAATGTCATTCTTAACACAGCAAAGCTGCTCTCAGCTTCCAGGTCCCACCCCTGCAAGGCAGAGAGCTGAATCATAGTGATTCCTCTTCCTTCACCCTTTCTGGATTATTTTCTGCAATGGGATGAGGATGGGCCAGTATTCCTCCCCGTGTGCTTCTCCCCCACTCCCCTATCTTGCTCTTGGTATCCAACACAAAGCACAATTGCTTGCAGCTTCACTCTCACCTTACATCAACCCTAAACTGGCCACTGACAACTGGCTCTGTACCAAAAGGTCTTTGGAAATTCTGGGGAGTTTTTTTAATATGGAAATTTTGAGCAGTCCAGAAAATTCCCTTTTACTGGGAAATGGCTAGAACATCATGATTCTTGTTCCTGTTAAGTGCAACTTGATCTGGAAACAGAAGAATTGGTCAGGAAATCAGAAACTAAAAGGTTAACATCTGATTTTGGACAAATACACACTACAGCCAGGCATAAACAAGTGCCAGAAAAGGATGTGGATGGGAAATAAAGCAGAGTTTGCTGCAGTTCCTCCTCACTCAGCTCCTTGTTCTGCCTGAAACACTGCAGAGACATCCTGGCTTTAGGAACAAAACCTTTTTTGAAAATATTTCCAAGAAATACAGTTGTCTTTTGAATTCATTATATAAAATACAATGTTTAGCCACCAATTCAAATTCTTTCTGCAGGCTCATGTAACTTAAAATTGCCTTTGAGTTAGTTTAAAAAGGAAAAATTGGCAAGCACTTAGCACATACAAAAGCTTTTGGCAGCCTAAAAATACTGTGTAAAGAAACTTCTCAGTGGGAGCTGGTACAAACCTTTATGTCAACTCATCTCAGACATTTCATCTGGACAGGTCTGCTTCAGTGCATTCTTCGAGAATTGGCTTTTTCAATACAGTAAAAGGTTTCAGAATTAGATTTTATTAACTGATACTTACAGTTTCATTTAGATTCAGAGAGGACAGGCTAAAACATATTGGTATAATTCCAGGCTTGGATTCACTTTTACCTTTTATATAAAAAGCAGAATTAAGTATGTGTTAGTAAACATTATTATTTCCAAATAGTTCTTCAGTTCAAAGTGTGTTTACAAGTATTCTGTATATTTCCATATATTCTACTAAAATATTTTGCATCTACAGAGGAGTTTGAGGAATGAGCCTGTCAGAGCTGCTTGCTCAGAGGGTTTCTGAACAAAAGCAGGTGACAGATGCACAAACACTCCAATCACAAGTCTTTCCCCAAGTGACTTCTTTGCTGCATTGTCAGCACAAACAAAGTCAGGTGCTACAAGGAGCAAATGGTCATCACGAAGAATCAGAGGCATCATGAGCGACAAAATGTATTGTGTGTCTGAAATACTGCAAAATGCAAAGCACCAGTGAATTTCTCCTGCCAGATATACCAGACTGAGGATTAGGATTGCTTTTCCTTTATCTCTGACACATGTGATGCTCACATTCATCTGGAGGATGTCTTAGGGAGCACATGTCCAACACCTGGGAGCAGACAGCAAACAAGGGACTTGGTTTCTTTCCTGACAGGCCAGTTGAAAGATGAAAGGAGAGCCAGCTGCAAGGTTGAAAGGCCAGAGGAACTGGACATCCTTGACAACAAACAAACTATTAGGTAACTGCTTAGATCACTGCACCTCCTTAAGGGCTGTGCCCTTGCTAAAACCAAAGAGCTGACAGTGGTCAATAGCTGGAGGAACTCGAGCACTGCACAAGCCAGCCAGAGTCACAGCCGGAATGAGCAAAGTCAAGTTGAAGCACCACCTGGCAGGTGGAGAGACCAAACAGGCAGCTGGATGCATATCTGGGGAGTTCTAGGGAGAGAAGACTCCTCAAACTCATGGGAAAATGGGTTAAAGACAGGGAAAGGGCTAAGGCACTGAAAAGAAAGAAGTATATCAGCTGTGGGAGCACTTTTTATTCTTTAACTTCAAGCCATAAAAGAGAAGGATCCAAAAATGAGAAAGAATAGGCCCAGTTCCAAGAGCAGTTTCTCTCAAGTGTCTCTGTAATCTCATTAAGATCAGATCTCCTATAGTGATGGCTGCAATGAATGTTTGCATATAATTTACTAATGGCAGAAACATCTCAGACAATGGGGGAACATCTGGTTCCAGGAATCTACATTTCAGTAATTAATCTCTTTACTGCTAAGGCTTGTACTCTGCACAAGCTAATTTTAGCATATAAGTCACAACCTGTGGAAAACATCAAGGTAATTACACCAAACTCTTAGTGAAACACCAAAAAAAGTCACAAGTGATTGGTGGCACAACGCTCAACTCCCAGCATTCCCATTTCAGAGCCAACCACTGGCTAATCCAGTGAGGCCACACACATTTTCCACTCTAACTTCATGATTTCTTGTTTTGGGGAGAGAAACATGCAAGCAGCACAGAATTAAACCTCTGATCTGGTTTACTGCTTTAAGTCAAAACCTTATTCTGCTGGATTTACACACATTTAACTGACACCTGAATCTGGCCAACTCATCTTCATGCAAATATCAATAATACTGACAAAAAAATGAGCACAGCAGTTGACAAATGAGAAGCGAGGAAAAACAAACACCAAAGGCACGAAATATTCAATTCAATTGGCTCCATACACTGCACTCAGAGCGATCCCTGAGGCAGGAAAGTCTAACAAACATCACAATGGCTATTTTTCATCGAAAACCACACACAGAGAATCTATTATTTTTTAAGCTAACCACAAATTGGCAATAATTATTAACAGACAGCAATTGTAAAGTATGATATTGCACGCAGTTTCTTTCTGTTTAGAGAGAAAATAACATTTTGTTCTGAAGAGGCACCACATTAGCAGGATAATAAAATTACATTTTTATATAATATATTTACTTACAGAGTTTAAAATAAGAGACATAATTGAGCAATTGAACAATGAAGTAATCAGTTTCTGTCTGAATGGAAATGTGTGCACACACGTACAGCTGCCACACCTTGGCACAGGAGATCATGGCCCATGGTCTGAACTAGCTTCAGCTGGGCTAGACTTGGAATAGTGCCTTAAGATGATGTCAAACCCTTGCCACCCAAAACATCCTGAAGTATTCATGTGACTCGCTTTTTGATGCTGAATCCTAATCCTTTCACTATTGTGGTATTCCTCACTCCAATCACTAATTCAAGCTGGAAGCTTTAATTATTCAAGGAAGTGATTTGAAAGCTGAAAGACCAGGAGTAGTTCCTGTATTTCCTTGACAGTCCACTTTCCTTCATCTTCCTTATTTCCAAACATTCTGAAGATAACAAATCTGTTCCTATATTCCTGAACAATGTTACTGCAGAGAACTAGAGTTCAGTTCAGTACTTCAGCGGGTAATTAAATTTTTGTTTTACTCATAAAAGTAGAGCTGCTAATACAGCTGACAGCCTCAAACAGGATGAAATGCTGCTTAGAACTAGAAAAATAAACCCTGTGTTTTGTCTTTAAAAATTTGTTTGGTCAAGGGAATATCAAAACTACTTCCCTGTGTTTGTCCAGTTTCCCTTCCACTACAAGAGACAGTGTAAGCTGGAGCTGGTCTGTATTCACCCCCACAATGGCAGCAGTCATCTGACAGTCATGAAGCACTGCTGCCTTTCAGCAAAACCCTGTATGATTCACAAAATGTAATCTAGAAGTCAGAATCTCTTGAAAGGTTTTTTTGAAATCAGGTGGGAATCCCCCTGAGATGCACAGAACAAAACAAGAACAAAGCTACCCACACCAGGTTTTGCAGCACACAGTTGATCACGCTTAATTTTACACTGCAGGTGCACTCACAGTATCTACTCATCCATTGAGCTTTCTGCCACAGCTGGTGGCAGAATGGTTGAACAGCTGCTATGGAGAGAAGTGACTCCTGCTACAGCATGACCTTACTTTGCTGCCCAGAGTTACTAGAGAGGTTGCAGAACAACTGAGACTTTCCACATACACCAAAACCAAATAGTTCTGATGGATGGAAGAGTACAAAGCATGGAGATAAAGGTTCAGAGTTATATCTCTATCTCTCAAGAGCAAGGTTTATTTGAACTGGTTTATAGCAAGCACATTAAGATTGGTGTTGTAAAGAAGAGATTTCATGGAAGTGAGAAATATTAGAAGCAGTTCTATTGCACTCCATTCAGATTTCCAATCCACGCAGGGGAGGGGCAATGGAGCATATTTATGCAGAAGATGGCAGAAGATGGCTTTGCACTTTGGGAAGGAAGAGATAGAAGAAGGGCAAGGGAGAAGAATTTAATACCAGTGAGGAAGGGGCATACTCTGACCAAAGCTTTTGAAAAAAAACAAGGTAGAAAGCAAAAAGCAGCATTAGAATATGATATATCAACAGAGAAATGGTGGGTAGCCCTCTAAAATCAAATATCTGACCAAAGTTTAATAGCAGTGTGCCTATTTAATTTCAGATGAGAAGAAATGGCACTTCCCACTTGGCTTCCCTGTCATCACTTACCTCTTCCTCTCTTACCCACTCTTTGCCTCGACAGCTCTCCCTCCCAGCAGCTTTTACTTTGGCAGCACTTTTGGTTGGCCAGCACTCTCTGAGGGCCCCAATGCCTTTATGGCTCCCTTCTGCACTCAGCATAGCTCTTACAGGGCAGAGCTGTTTCCAAGCTAAATCAATATCCCCATAGTTGTGGCCAAAGGTCTGAAATGGATTCTGGACTCAGCTATATGCATTTAAATCCAGTTCAGTGCTACTCAGAGGATTTGGTATTGACAACAGCGGGAAAAATCAAGCCCAGCCCAGCTCTCAGGGCTGCAGCCAGCAGTGAGTTAAGGCCAGTGAGAGACAAGGGCTGAGGGTGGCACTAATATCGTTTTCTGAAAGCATGAGCTTAATATACTGTTCCTTTGTGCTATTCTGGAACCAGCTGCAACTCCCTCTACTCCAGCCAGGGAGACCCAGTCTGCCAGATCCTGGGCCAAGGACAGGGAGCGCACGTTCAGATGTGAGTGCTGCTGCCACCGTCCCTGCCGGCCAGGGGCTCTCCAGCTGCCCTGCCCATCACAGGTCAGTGCTCCAGCTGCACATCCCTGCAGGAATGCTCTCGCAGGGGATGCAGTGCAAACACCTGCAGTGTGCTGGGAGTGGGGATGGAGCATCACAGGGATTTCTGCAGTGCTCTGGCTCCCCAGACTGCCTGTGCTGCCCCAGCCTGCCTCCTGTGAGCTACAGGCAGTGACAGTGCTGCTACATTCACACTATGCTGACACTGAGACAAGACACTGCAGCAGGTTGTGTCACTGTTATCACCTAACTTCTGTAGAAAATAACTATCAACTTAACCCACTGCCACAGCCTGGGCAGTACAGGGCCAGAAGCAGCCACACATTCCATTACCAAAACCTCACTGGAAGAAGCAAAAGACCAAATTATTTGAACAAAGTCATGAGTCTGGAACTTCTTGTGCAGCCCAAGATGTACCTAAAAAACCCAAGAGAACTGCTCTGAAATTATGTTTTCTATTTCCATCCAACACTATGCTATCTACTGACAGCATGAAAGAAAATACCTCTACTAAATTCTGTGTGAAATGTATTTCAAATCAAATCTCCAGAACTTCAAAGATATTATTTTAGGTGGTTCATCCTGTGTCTAGCACTTGGTATTTAAATCTATGTTAGTATCTTAATTGTTTAGTTTATCCTTTAGTTGTAATTGATTCAAGTATTTAATATTGTGATAAACACAGGAGAGACCCAAACAAATGCAAAATCTGTGCTCATGGCTGACTTGAGCACACCACACCATATACAGAGCTTCAGGTTATTACAGCCACAGCTCATCCAATTCCAAAATCCCAGACTAGACAGATCACTGGGATCTTCTTAACTCTCCTACCTTCCTCTGCATGGTGATCCAAACAGCAAAATGATGAAGGGAAATATTGAAAGCTTGCATTTGCTAAGGCCCAGGAGAGCTGGGGCCAAGCAGAACTGCAGAGCATCATAGACAAAACTGACAAATCAAGCATGTGTGTGCATAGCTCTGTCTGTATATGTGCCTGTGACACAGCACTGTGCCTGCAGATGGCCAAAGCCTGAAAAACCTGTAGGTTTGTTTCTCTCTTTGTATTGCTGGCTTTAATCAAGTTCCTCTGCCTTTCCACAGGTCAATTTTCTTCTCTCTCAAGTAGTATTTTCAATATGCATGCTAAATTGGGATTTTTGTTAAATGCATAAATCACTTCCCAAAGCACTCCCAAGGACTAAGACTTACAGAGATTTTCTGTACCTCTTTAATTTATATCCTACTCTTTCAAGTAGGCACTTGTTACAAATAGATAGCTTATTTCTCTTTTTCCCTGAGAAAAAAAGAGAATTCCTCATATATAGAAAAATGTTTTCATCACTTTATTGCTTTGAGCCCACACTCTTCATAAGCTGTCATAAAAAAATTGGTTAACACATTCATAATAATTGCATTTCACACTGTCATACTATACACATTTCTGCAACACTAATAAGAAGTGAAAGCAATATAAAACATTGCTCGGAGTCCCAAAGTCAGATGGAAAAGATTTGCTCAGTGTTTTAAAAGACCATTTTTAAAAAAAAATCACCAACTTTTCTTGAACCATACGCATACGCTACATGGTACTGCAACACTGAAGAATGAAAATCAACCCACATATTCTCCCCTTGTACATAAGAAGCATTACCCAGAGCCACACTGTTGTGTGAACAGGTACACACCCAAACAAACCCAACATCCTCCCAGGAGCAGCAAGGAGCACTGTCCCTGGTGCCCAGGGCAGGGCTGGCAGTCACTGCACTCAGGGGCACTGGGCACAGCACACAGAGAAGCTGCAAAGGTAACAAGAACAGTGGCCAGAACAACTCTGAAGCAGAACTGCATTTTTTTGCATCATTTAATACTTCTCCTCTTTACACTCTAATGATATTCATTTATTCAAACATGGGCCTGTTTCTGTTCCTGCTGAGGTCAAGTGCTGAAGTGGAAGTTAAGGTCAAACAAAGCTCCATATGCTTATCGTTGCTTAAAAATGTATTATACATTGAAGCTTCTGCCTTCAAGTAATGAAAACTTTGAGCCTTTTTTTTTTTTTTTTAAATTTTGCAGCTCTGGGTCATCTTACTTTACAAAGACAATCCCTCCTCCAAAACATTGCAGGAAGGGAACACACTTCTGAGTGCACTAAATTATTTCAACTACAAGTAGAAAATTAACACAGATCATGCAACAAAACGTAAGCAACTCAGTTCTGGAGGTAAACTTCAATACTAGATGATGGAAAATTCTCAGTGCCACACTTCTGTTCTCTCTACAGCTTTTAGAAGAGTAAAAATCCATTTAAAACTAAGTGGCCTGAGAAGCAGCTTGGGCAGCATTAATGAAGTGAATATTGCTGTGTTCAAGCTAATAAGTCAGCTCAAGTTACACTATTTTATTCAAAATGCAAAGCAATTTTAACTTTTTAATGTAGTTTATTATCAAAGGCAGGAAAGCTGGGGTTGGTGGAACGTAGGATCATATCCTCAAATATGCTTTGCCCTTATCACACAAATCTCAGCCGCCACAGTTTACAATAAATTGCATGAAAAAAACCCAAAGAATGACCTGCTAGATAAAGCTCAGCTTCAAGTCACAGGTTGCAATTGCAAACCATCATCTTGAATGTTAGTGCCCCACTTAAAACACCACACAGCTCTACATAACCCATGTACTTATTTTTCTTCCTTCAGGCATCTTCCTCTTCTCCTTTTTCTTGTGGAAACAGCATGTACAGCCATTTGCATTCACTCTAGAAAGGTTTTCAGTACCTCAAACCTCACCATATCTGACTTATTTTGAAAGCCAGCTCTTGCAGACATGCTCTTAAAGGTGCACAGAGTAAGGTCTATTATATCACTGTCACTAAACAAATTGATTCAACTTGTACACCAGAGGTTGTTTGGACACTTTGCGTGTCTCTGGCAAATTCCAGGATTTCATGCAAGAGAAGATGACACACAAGAGTAATTGACAGAATTTACAGTTTTCTCTTTCCAACATCTATTCCAGCTCTGTGGAGCCAGTCAAGATCTAAAACTAATGATTTATCTGTCTTGCCTAAGGGTAAAACCAGATTTCTAAACTAACAAACCGAAGAAAAAATAATTCTCTGGGTAAAGACATCAATCCTCACTTTCAGCAAGGACCAGAACGTTGGAAATACCTGCTGTGATGTCAAAGGCTCCATACAGTGATTAGTAGGTAGTCATTAAGCAACAGCTGGAGGCTGTGGTTGGGACTTCTTCCTTTATTTTCTCATGGAGCACACCCACAGAATCTCATGTTTGGAGTGCCACTGGCAAAACCAATTCCTACAAGAATATCCTACCAGGATGTTCCTCTTCAGTGACTAACAAAGGAAAATGGGGCACATCCCTAGAGCTGTTTACTCGAAGCATTTTAGGGTAGACTGCTGTTCTCTCTGATTCAGGGCTGCTTTCTGTATCAAGGCAACTCCAAGATGTTATTTTTGCTACATACAGGACAAACTTGCAAAAACAGACAGCAGAGCCTGGCGACTTCAAAAAGTTGTTCCTAAAGAAGGCATAGTTTAATCTCCTGAAATCAACAGCAAAGGCTCACACTTTTCAGTAGGGCACATACAGGCAGTGGCACTAAAGCTACAGAGAGGAAGACCATTTCATCTGAAGGCATGAAGAGACAAAATGCCAGATCTTCAGCTGACAGGAACCAAATGATCACACCCAGGCCCATCAGTGTACTTCTGGTATTCTGCATTTTGAGATTTCCTCACCTCTCTTGGGCACTCCAGTTACTCACTGCCCACAGACACAAGGAATCTCATTTGGATCAGTTTAGCTCCTGGCATCAGCACAATGTGCACAATGACACTGGGAACCAAACACTCTTGCTCGCCTACATAGTTGCCTCCACTGTATTATCCAGACATAATCCTCAATGATCTACAACAGACCCAGGGGAAAACTAATTTGTTAGGAGCATAACGTGTTATATTAAGGCCCAGTAGCCTCCAGCTCTCTTTATCATGCTACTCTTTCAAGTAACATGAATTTAGGTGGAAACAGAGCCATCCATTCCGCTACAAAATAGTCTGAAGTAGCGCTTTTTTCTCAGCTTGCCAAGTCTCCACATAATTCCTAAGCCTAACTGCAAAGTTTAATGGCAAAATCACTTAGATATTTACATAATTAACTGCTTCAAAACAAAAGCATGGTAATAATACACATCCTGAAGAGAGAGATCTGTCCAAAGTCAACCTCTGCCCAGCAGCCTTCTTCCAAAGTGCCTGCCTGCACCTATCCCAGCCTCAGGACAGGACTGCACCACTCCTCCTCCTCAAAGGGACTGAGAGGGAGAAAATGATCCCACAAAGCTCCTGGGGAAGGGCAGCCTTCTGGCAGGACAAACACCAGTGTATTAACCACTGACGTAGAAAACCTAAGCCCCTGTTAGTACAACTGGGGATGCATTTGAGGGGTCTCAGAGCCCCCACATCCAGCATCAGGTACCAGAACATCCTGACCAGAATGCCTCTCCTTCCACAGCTCCCTCCACGCTGCAGGGTAAAGCCTTACCTCCCTGAGAGCCCTGGGACCTTAGCTCTTGGAGCCCTGATCACTCAGGATTTACCACACCAAGAAACACAACTCAAGCTGCTGTTGAGTATTTCTGGGCTTGGCAAGGCTGGCACAGTTTGCTGACCCAACATCCAAGACCACCCTTTTCTTCCAAGGACTGCAGCAAGTTACACAAATGATCCATACCCGGATGTGCTTCTAGACATTTCTCACTTCATCATGCTTGAAATTACTACCAGGAAAGAGACATTTATTCATTTAAATGCTGTTGAAGTCATTTATTTAACCATTAAGTGGAAAAAAAAAAAAGTTTGTTGAACAGACAGAGGTACTTTTAGAGCAAACGAAGCTTTAACATCAGATTCACAGTGATGAAATCAATTTCCTTCCTCCTTATGACGATGCGACTTCCTCCTGCCCTGGGTAACACCCTGAGCTGGCACATAAAGCACTGCTGAGATTGGGTCCTTACTACTATGGTTGCCATGACTGCACCACACACCTCTCCATGGGCAGCAATGCTCTATTCAAAACAGCTGCTCAGGACAGCTATTAAATTCCTAATGTTACCCTTCACCACTAAGTTACAGCCCTGAGTGGGATCAGAGTGTCATGGGAGCGCACTTTGAACTTCATCAAATCTCTACCACTTAAATGACATAAATGAGAGTCCTGACAAACTGACAAAAATACTATTTTCAGTGTCTTGGTAATATTTTTATCAAGTGAGAGCCACAGAGTAACAAATCATTGCCACCTCAGATGCAAAACCACTCCAGGGTTCTGGAAATGCTCACCATATGTGTATCTGGCAAAGAAGAGCAGTAACTAGGCAGTAAGTGTATTCCTCATTCTGAAACAGTGATTTATAGTCAGGAACAACTCTGTCACTTATTTCTAATAAACCTATCATGCTTACTATATTCCCATCACAAAATAAAAGTTTAATTCAGGAAGAAAATGATGCTCAAAGACTGGGAGGCTTTCAAGCCCTCCTTCATTAAAGAACAGAGGCAACTCAGTAAACCGGAAAGCAGTGACCCAGCGAACATTTTACTGCTTCAAACCGTTTGAAGCAAAGATATGTGGGAGTTTATTTGCATATAACTTAATATGAATTCCAACTGCATCCTGGGTGCAAGTAAAGATTTTTTGGGTTTTTTTGGATTATCTTTTGGGTTTGTTTTTGTTTTTATGATGAACAGACTTAGCAAACGTTTCCTAAGCTGTCTGCTGTTTGGAATTCGAAGTCTGAAATAAAACATAACCACATTACCGGCTCCAGTGCTGCCTATCTCACAGACAAAACCCACTAACAATTAAATAACAGAACATTTACTTTACACAG
This sequence comes from Sialia sialis, assembly GCA_009812075.1. Classification (NCBI taxonomy): domain Eukaryota; kingdom Metazoa; phylum Chordata; class Aves; order Passeriformes; family Turdidae; genus Sialia; species Sialia sialis. Next base: position 17,025,240 of record VRYO01002781.1, on the reverse strand, counting down.
AGCTTATATGCAGCTTACAGCTTCACCTATACAGTAACATTACAGATACAGCAAATCTACAAGCAAACTAATCAAACTGACAAACTGCCTGTCAGTGCTCTCTCTACAAATACATAGTCAAAGGGGGGAAAAAAAAAATCATGTAACATCTGTAATAATAATTCTGTCACCTCTCTCTTGATTAAAGTATACCATACCATTATGATGAGAGTCCTGGGTCTGCTCATTTCATCATCGCTATCCAGCGGCAGAAATTCATGTGACAACTCCTCTCGGCGTCGGCGCCTGCAGATATGTGGACAGTTCCTCTGTACCACAGAACGAAAGGCTTGGAGCAGAACAATGCTGGCAGCACAACCCATATCTGCATCCTGAAGCCTACAAAATAACTTCTATGTTTATGCTATGTTTGAAAAACAGTGGCTCCTTGTCCCTGAAAACAGCCTACAGTGCAGCTGCAGCCAGCTCGCTCTCCAATCGCTTCCTTGAGCTCTGATCATCTGATCACAACCAAATAGCTTGGATGCAGACAGAGGAAAGATTTGATCCACTGAAACAGAAACACACGCAATATTACAATGCTTTCTTCTCCCTCCCTGCTCCTGAATTCGCATGAGAAAATGCACTCTCTCTTGTACAATCATCCGCCTCCTCCGATTCCAGTTTCATGGAACTGAAAGTATTAAAATTCCCAGTTCAAAAGAGCCAGCTGTTCATTAAACACACACAGAGGCATCCACAGCAACTGGCTGGATCAGTTTAAATACCTTTTTAAAAAAGTCATACGTAGTAAAAAAGCCAATGTCTGGAAAGTTATTAACTCTCATTATCGGCACTGCTGGGTTTAAAACACTTTGCCTAAGGGTTTTTTTACCACACACACACACAAAAAAAAAGCTCACAGAGGGACTTCGGCTACAATGTCTTTACCACTTCTCACAATTTTCTGAAGCACAGCAAGTTCATTTGAGTTGTAAATGTAACAAGTGGCAAAAAGGCAGAAATCTGTGTGCTTCACCCTGCTCTTGCTAAAACCACTGTGGCTCAAGGCAAAGCAGTATCTCTGAAATACCTCTCAACAGTGGGGCTGTTTTGTGTTCCTACACACAACCTTCTGCCTCCAGAAATAAACACCTTTGCATCTACAGGATGCTACAGGAGCAGGGTGTCACTCTGAAGCACACAGTGATGACCTTCCCACAAGGGTGAGAGGAGAGGGTGTCTGTGTTATCGCTGGGTCCACACTGGGAAAAGCTGCTGCTAGCAGCCAGCACCAGCTACTTGCCTCTCTGGCTTCTGCCTGGCAAGTCATTCAAAAAGCAGGCAAGGATGCTCGGCAATCACATGGCTGACCTGGAAACACAGCAAGCACTAATGGGGGAGTGTGTAAGATAATAGCACAGGAGAGGAAGCTAGCACTAAAAATACCTGCGGAAAATGGATTTCTCCTACACATTAGGAAAACTAACAATTTCCAATAGGGTTTCCAGAGCAGCTGCTTTTAAGCTAATATGTATAACTTTATTATATGTGCACCCAAAACCATATTTACCTTGCATTGAAAGGATTTTATTTCTAATGAAGGCCATGAAAGTTTTGTCATCAATTCCCATGGGGGCATAATCAACTTTAAAATGTCTGTTCATGAGATATTTGTAAATAATACCCTCTTCACAATCTCAGTCAGGAATGGAACTGAAAACTTTTCATGGAAGTACTTTTTCTGGGATTGAGTTTAATTGCTCAGCAATCTGGCAAAAGACATCATAATTCTAATTAAAGCATTTACCACAACAGGTAAATCTTTTAGATCTGTCCTTTAATAGCAACAAACTCATCACCTTTATTTCTTGCCTTTATTACTTAAGAGCAAAGAGCTTTAAGTGCATGCAGCACTGGCAGGCTCTGCACAGCCTGACCCAGCCCTGCCAATGCACCCTCCTGGCACACTGGTGAGCTGTCCCTGCCTCCCCAGCAGCAAATCCTGCACAGGAGCCTCCTATCACACTTGCTACTCTGACTTTCCTAATGGGATTACAAGGGCACAGCTGAGTAATTCCTGCACCAAACCAGCAATCCTGCTGCTGCTGCTATTGTTTATGTTTTCGTCAGCCCCGTGCCTCCTCTGGAGCTGCAACTGACACCTTGGCCACACAAGCAATGCACTTGGCAGCTGGGAGACCTCCATTCCCACTCTAATTCCAGCAGCAGCAATACAGTCCTGGGTAACATCTGCTGCTGGCTGTTATGGCAACTGCTCTGCTACCTTGGGGGCTGCTAACACATCTCCTGTCTGCCTGTACAGCATCCTCCTTCACTCACCAGTGCTCAGCTGGGAGAGTTGGCAGCATTTTTTAAGTTTGGTTTCCGTAGTGCAGCCCAACACTTGCACATGTGCACGCACGTGTGTATGGAACAGCACCCTAGGGCTTGACCCAAAGCTTCACTTTGCTCTCATTGAAGAATCCCAGTCATTCCAGGGGTCTTTGGATCACATTGTCCTCTGCCAGTGGCCTTAGTAACTTCATGACAATTATTCGTGGATTAAGCTATTATTAGACACAAGTAGAAATGACACAGTCGTGGCATTTCAGCTCTGGAGAAAAAATGACACAGTCTGAAAGCAAGTAAACTAACAAGCCAAAGACAGCTAAAAGTAGCCTCCAGCTCTTGATCAAAATTCAAGAGCTGAAAACCGGCTAATGCACAGGGGAAAAGAAACCACTGAGGAACTAAAAAAATCCTTTATGTTTTAGGGAAATCTTACAGAGGCATGAACTATCATTGGAAAGGAAACCTCCCAGCTCACTAAAAATGCCTGGACACACACAGAGTAGCAACAGCTTTGTTTTACAAAGGTAGGGATCTCATTAGCATACATTATGTTTATACACCAGTTATCAACAGTGTTAGTTACTCTTACAGTGAAGCATTCAGCACTATTTTGTGTTAATTAGCACTTTAATCCAGAAGCAAAATTCAGTGAAACCCCCTGGGAAGCAAAAGACTTCTTTGTACAAGCAACTCCTTAATTCCCCATTACAAAGACTTTGGCAGCAATTCTGGGCTAAGGAATATGCACACTTGAAAGCTTCCACTGCCCACTCTCACTCCATTCTTCTCCACCACTCGTTTTAGCTATGCTATGTAGACATGTAACACCAGCATGATGGCTGGGAAGGAGACCACTAAAGGCGTCTCAGTGAATAAATGGAACAGTAAAATTAGATAAGCAAGACAATTATTTTAACCCAGAGGACTTCAGTGACCCAGTCCTCAGCAATTCTAAGGGCTAAGGCAGCAGAGTTGTGCAGGAACAGAAGTGAGTCACACTTGCCATGTCTTATGAAGTCCATGATAAGAAAGCAGAGTTCAAAGGCATCTGTATCCTCAAGCTTGCAGCTATTCCAGCCTCAGCTTCCACATGAAAGAGATGCCAGCTCTGCAAAAGGGCAGCCAGGGCCTGAAGAGACAAATTCTCTCTCACACTAAGTCTGTAGCAGACAGTAAACTCCTCTTCCAAGCACTGGGTTATATCTCTTCCACAATATTCCTGAATGTCTGTTTCTGCAGGCTGTAAGACTTTCTAAAGATGCTACCAAACATTTTCTTACACAGCTATTTCATACCTCATTAGCACACCACATTAAAAGCTGTTCTCCTTCCCACAGCTTACTTTATTCCATTAATTTCCCTTTATCTTTGTGGCATTTGAATTCCAGGGAATCATAATAAACAGGATACAACCTACTAGTATTGTGGTCTTCAGCTGAGGGCTTTGAAGAGGGTAGGCAGAAAGGCAAGTGCTGGAGAAGATCCTTTAGTGAGGATATGACTTGTCAAATTCAACACTGATCCTTCTTCCACCCCTGAAGAAGGCTGTGTTCTTCTCAAGCAAGGATGGCTGCAGGTTAGAACCCCCCTTTGCCATGAGACCTCTCAGCTGCCAGCATGGCGTGCACCATTTTCTCTGACTGGGGTTTTTTAACCTGGAAAACAAGCCTGCCTCTCTGTATTTTTGCATGGCATATACTGAGAAGCTCCACAGAAGCTCTTACAGCATAACAATACTAAAGCAGCAGTAGCAGGTGAGCACAGGAGCCATCAAACTGAACAGGAACGCCCCTGGAACTGCTTACAGTGTGTTTAGCCTAGCCCACAGAGGCCTCAAGCCATTAGCAAGAAATAAAGACAGCATAGCAGTACACACAATATGAACTCACTGTTAAAATGGCAAGGCTTGTGCCACCATTACAAGTTACCAAAGTTACCATTCCACATACACCATACCGTGGTACAGCTGATGAGCAGCTCCCCAGAAATACATAATCTAAGTGGTCAGTGGCTGTCACTCACAGCTCCACACATGGACCCACAGGTTATGATAAAACTTCTTTTAAGTTAGTCCATACAAGTAGCAGATAAAAATTTGAAGCAAGATATGACAATAAAATTAGTCTGTGCCTTGATGCAAATGAAGATCACTCACATTTTGGTAAGCTAACATCTCATTTCTCAACACTTCAATATTTATCTTTCAAAACAAAAAGAGCTGATACATGTTTTCTTAGGAAAGGTCTTTGTCTTCAGTATTTGTTTGCATAAAGGCTTGGAGGCACTTGCAAAGATAGTAGAGGGGAAAAAACACATCCAAGTTTGAAAGACTCTTATGCTCTGCTACTTCAAAACAAGCAGGGGAATCCTAACCAGTCCCCAAGGAATCAGCATCGAAACCCAGATCAGACAGGAGCAGTGCTCCAAAAGATGGTCTGCATGGCAGGCAGCTTAATGAGACAAACCCTCATTAATGGGCCTCTTCTCCTTGCACATTTTATGCATGAGGAAAAGCTGTAAATACATATACCTGAGTATAAGCTCAGGTATTTCCATGCACTTTTTTTCATGACTACAGCCATAAAGCAATGTGGAAAATACCATGTTAGAGTGGCATCTCTCACTGCCACAGAGGCAGCGTTTCCAACACACCTTCTGTTCTCTGTCTGCTCCCAATGGAGATCTGGGCGACTACAAGAAGCCACCTTCAAGGAGCTGTCTTCTCTTTCCAAAAGTTGTTTCCCAAACCCTTCACATCCAGCCCAGAGGAGGAGGTTGTGCAGTGCTAGGCTGAACCACTGCTGCCATATGTTTTGAAGGAGGAAAAAAAATAAAAAGTGCATTAAAGGACACAGGGATCCCACATTTACTTCAAAGAAAGCTTATGCAGTCACAGGTGCTAGAAGCCATAAATAGCATCTGTGCCCTCCACTCAAAACATACCCTCTTGTATTCATTTCAAAATATTAATGCACTGTATCTTCAAGTGTTACTGCAAAAATGGTTAAATAGCAGAAACACACAGGTCTCAAACAGCACAGGGGGTGACTAAGACTCAGAATACACAAGCTTTGTAATTCTTTAGTTTCCACAGCTGCTCCCTAGTGACCCAGAAAAGCAGGTATTTACTGCAGTAACTGGTCAGCACAACTGATTTACAGCTTTTTCATCTTGAAATTCTTTCTTTCTTTCTCACAATGTTATCCTTGACCAATACAAATGATTCATAACATACAAGCTACAGTTAGTAAAATGAGAGTACAGGGTTACAACATTGAGAGAGGTGCTTGAATCATCCAGCCACCTCATTTCTCCTCATTGTGCCTTCCAGCAGCAAGTGATGCTCACACTGCTGCAAGTCAGAAGGATCCAGAGTGCCACAAGGCTGCGATGTCACCGGGCTGCAGAGCCAGCAGTGCC
>VRYO01002781.1:17002431-17018486 GCA_009812075.1 Sialia sialis | reverse complement strand
CAGAGCCAGCAGTGCCTTGTACAAGGCTGCTGTGTCACCTGGCTGCAGAGCACACACAGGGCTGCAGAACGCGGGTGTCTGGCACCCTCTAGGGAGTAGTACATGAAAGACCAACTCACAGCTGCTGCTTCCTGACTTCACCTGCTGAAAGTGGAAACAATCGCTACAGACATGGGAGGGAAGGAAAAGATTCAGATAATTCACAGAAATAGGCTTCCCACGAGTGCCTGTGCTAGTGCTGCCTTTCTCCCCTCAATATTCCTTTGTTCCTTCATGCTGATGTCTGGTGCAAAGCGTTACACAGATGTTGTGTGAAGACTCTTAATTACTACCACACTGTACATGGCCAAAACACAGGTTTCCCCCATTAGCTCTTACAGCAGATGACATCAACAAATTACAACCACTTGACAAATAAGAAAACAAATTGATAAAAGACTGGTGTAAGTATTTCCAACAAGCTGATTACAGAAGCTAGTCTAGAATTCCACATCTATGGAGCTTAAATCTCTACAGAGGTTTCTCGACTCTCTTTACACAGAAGATGAAATAAATCTGTAACCTGCATGCAAGTAGTTTCCACATTCTTATTTTCAACTCAGGTAAAGCGCCCTACTGATTTTCAAGAAATTCCTCACTTTGATAGGTAGTTTTCCATAATTACAGCCTCTGTAAGATCAATGGTATTATTCTTAGATCAAGTAAAATGGAGGAGAACTGCAACCCATAGGCAGTGATGAAAACCTTGTTTCAATGTACTTCAGTGGCTTCTGGATGCAGCACAGAATATTCCAAAAAGCAGCTAAGAGCATTATTGTGGTTTCCTTAAACATGTAACAGGAAAAGAAATCTTTGACTTCAAACCAGGAAAAATAACTACTTAACCTACAAAGCAAATGTTTGTTTGTTTTTAAAAAGAACTTCTATTATCCCATAAAACTGGTGTGGAGTTAGTTGGAGCTACCAAAACTCATGTTTTCTTTGGCACACAGTCGAATAAAAACATAATGTATTAAGATAAACTCTGTGAAGAGTTTTCACCAGAAGTTATAACCCTGGCTGAGCTCACAGTTCTAAAGCAAGGATTTTACAGAAAAGGCACAACAGAGAAAAAAAACAGCCACCACCCCACTGGTTCCCAAAAAGCGCTGGTAGCAAATTATTTTCCTCTTTCAGAAAGATACAGATTTAACTTCCACACAGCCCCTCAAATGGCATTATCAACAGCTGATCCTGTTTCTAGGTGACCTCCATTTCACTAGCCCAATGGGAGAGGGTCTGAAAACCAAAACTGGCATAGCAGGGAAAAAAACAAAATAAGACCACATTGCCTGTTTTCACTCCAGCATGTTGGTTTTGGGACATTCCTTACAGCTGAAGCAAAGTGCCACTCATCTGTTACCTGCCACAGTCCAAGATCTCCATGACATGCATAAATTCCAAAGCCTTTTGTCAAATGTTTCACAAATCAATTTTAAAGAACAAAACACACCCAGCTCCATGGGAAGACACTCTTCCCATGGGAAGAACAAATGCATTATCCATTTGCTGCACTGGCACCAGCCCTGCCACTTATGGAAACTGGAAAGAGAACCAAGCAACTGGGGAGAGCACGCAGGAACATCCCCCAGCCAGCCCTCCTGGTGCTCATGGAGACAGAGATGTCAGCAGCCACTAACGAGGTTTTAAGAGTGAGATGTGGGTTTGGATGAGGTGTCATTTGTACAGCAATGTTCTCTATGCTGAATGGCCTGACCAGCACCATGGTTTAATAAACTACCACTTCTTCTCCAAAACATGATCAAAGGCCTAAAAAAGCCACTACAAAAACTCTCACCCACATCCACAAGCTTTGGACAAGAGCCACAGAAACCTTTATTGCTGACATCATAACAATAGCAGACCTCTTGTTAGGGGTAGAGATGAGCCAAGACACAGACTCATATTCAGGGTCCTGGTTTATTCTTCTTTACAGCTTTGCTATCCTGGCTGACTACAGCAAGCTCCCACTGTAGGGTCCAGCTGCAGACTCTGCTGGTTATTCCCTGCTGGACTAGGACTGCAAGTATTGGTTTGCAGCCTCTGAGCACAGCTTTCACCCAGCTCAGCTGTGACTGCGGGCTCTGACTCCATCAGACCCAGACTGACCTCACAGCAGATCTTCTACAGCAGCAACTCTCTTCCTTATTTCATTCTTTGTGTCTCTCTGTATCCTTCCTTCTTCCTCTTCAGGGCTCCTCTACCTCTTCCTCCAGGTCCTCTTCCTCCAGGAACCTCCCTGACCAGCCAACCCACTCCTTTTATCACACTGATCTTTATTAGTCAGAGCTGTGACCCATTAAGGGCAAAGCGAACAGCCTGTGATTTATCAGGGGCGAGATTGCCTGTAATCTCTTCTACACCTACAACATCTCATCTTCAGGATGTGCAACCTATCTCTATTTCATCCACAGCTTGCTATAATCCAAAACTATATTTCTGTTCAACTACAGAAATACAGAGTGAATAGAAATAGAAACAAAGAGAGACTGGAGTTGCTTTCAAAAAGACCACTCAAATCTGGATTACAGCAGAATTTTAGACAGTGCTATCTTGGTAGAAAATGCATTTCTTATTCCAATTTGCCTCCAATCCAACTCAATGACATCTTTGTATTTACAAGCCAGCTAACAACAATACCAAACCCAGAACTACTCCATAACCAGAGCACTTTCAGCCTCTAATTCTTTGAAAAGACGCCTCTTTTTCAGGTCACAAGAGAGCCTGCAAAGGAAGGTATCTATTGGCACCCTCCAATTACTCACACACTCCTTTTGTTTTTGACAACTCACTTGAGTAAGAAAAAAAGCACACGCCTCAACATTTAGGTAGGAATTTAAATAACATAAATTATTTTTTTTATTTCATGTTTTTCGCATTAACAAAGAAAAATGAATGGTTTACAACCATGAAAGAGTAAAATCCGGTATTAAGTAAACAGGTCAGACTTCATACAAAAATACCACAGATTACACAGAACAGGTCTAAATTCAGGCCATACCAAATAAGCTAGAGAAACAGGACTGTATTGACTGCAAATGGTAAAAACATTTTGAGAAATGAAGTGTAGAACTCAGTGGCAACCTGGATGGCATCTTCACCTCATTCACCACAGCCTTCCAGCACTATTTCCCATTTTTCACTATATCATCACTTAGAATAACTACCTGGGAGCTAAGCATGTTTCTTTATTTGTCTACATGAAAAATGGAAAAGAACCCAAACCCTACCATTTTTTGCCCCTGCAGATGAAGTCAGGCCAGAGATGTACAGTCACACATCTCTTGGCTCCCACTTTTGATATTATTCTCTCTCAGATGCCAGACTAACATTACAAAAGTAGTACCCAGCACCTTCTGCCTCTGAGTCAAGATTCTGAATGTGATAGAGGTCAGCAGCAATTCCCACCTGGCTCTGTGCAGGCTCTTCACAGAAGGCTTTTGAATTTTCAAGCCAAGAAAGCCCTTTCCAAAGTCCCTCACAAAAATAATGAGCTGTCCCAGGGAGCCAGAAGTTTAGCTGCCTAAAGCATTCTAAACTAGTTTAATAAATTTTTAATTCAAAACATCAAATGCCTTGAAGCTAAGAATTTCTACTGCAAGCTGGGCAATCAGCAGCAGAAAACAAAGGAGGAAGAGCTGCAAGCAGAGGCCAATACCAAAATGATCATCAGCTACGAATATGACACCAGCACAAGCAGAGTTCAGTATAGTTCACACATCATGCAAGGTACCTCCAGCAAAGGGAGTACTTACACTACTGTATTTAAAAGTAATGACATGAATACCTGCTGGGACATCACTGAAAGTATATGAACAGGTCTGTCCACCTTCAAGAACCAACCAGCTGCAGAACAAACCTGCCAATTTGCCCAAAAATTAATGTGGTTGCTGTGTCCAGTTCTCAGATGCCCAGCACAAGTCTACTGACACAGAGGATTGAGTTCTTTGCAAGATCACCAAGTCCGACTGAGGCTGGAGGAGATGTGGAGAAAAAGACCTTTGCCCACCCTTAAGAAATGAAGGTTGATGGAAAGAAAACCTTGCCACTCTACACCCTCACAGGATATAGAGAGAGGCTTTCCACACAGCAGCAGGGGATGAGGCACAATGAACAGAACACACGTGACTGTGAACATTTTCCATTAAATAAGGTAAAAAAAACTTTTTACCATGAAGGATGGCCAAACACAGGAACAGAGCATCCTTGGAGAGTGGACAAGGTCCTGAGTAACCTTATCTCTCGGGAACAGCTTTGAACAGGGAGCTGGACTTGACAACCTCCAGAAGTCCTTTCCAAAGTGTTAGTCCATGAACGTGTTAGGCTTATTCAGCCTAACAAACCAGAGCCCAAATTTGTGCACTCTTTGGGTCAGCCCCCAACAATACCAAAGCAGAAGAGCCACCTAAGCCAAAGCGTTAAACCAAAGGCTAGAGGCAATGAACTGGCCATTTAGGCCATACAGTTTCTCTTCACACAAAACTCTGTTCCTAACCTAACCCAGAAATGAACAAAAGAGACTCCCAATCAGGCTTCTTTCAACTCCAAGTCAGCTGCACAATCCCTGCTTATTATTTCAAGGCAATTTCACTTTGAGGCATATGCAAAGAGTTCAGCCAGAAGCAAGGAACCAAAAGGAACCATCTCATTCAATTTCCGAGCATAAGCTTCTACAGCTGCAAAAGGGAAAGTTAAGCACAAAACATGGACAAAGTGAAAAAAAAAAAGAAATGCAAAGTAAAATCTGTACATACAGGGCCAGCAAAAACTGCGTTGTCTCAGGTGCTGCTCTCCCATCACCCCACTCCCCCAAATACAGCAGCTGCAGTAACCTTGTATCTGTCAGAAAAGATCCCACAAGAAGAATACAGATTTTTTTTCCACTAGCAGTATAATAATGTGGCTTCAGATTCCTTTTTTCCTATCAATGCCAAGAATCCAAAATAAAGAGGCTAAGACTTAGGACTCTGAAAGTTTTTAAGGCTATAAATATTACAGAGCTGTCTTGATTTTTTGTTTGTTTACATATGACTCAAAAACCCTATCCAAATCTGACAGGTCCAGCAGCAGTCAGCCAAACACCTTTTCCATGTTTGATCATGTCAAGTATCACCTAACCATGACACTTCCTGGGCTAAAGCACACAGGGCAAATTATTAATTTCTGCATAGAAATCCACCTACAAAGAATGCTACTGGCATAAACATCAGCCTTCACAAGATAATAAAAGGGATCTGTGTGCATATAGTGCCAGATACTGTAAGAGAAATTATCCTCTTGATTACAATCTTGGGGCTGCTTAGCCCCAAAACCTTCCCCTTCTTAGCACATCTAGAAGCTCAGGGAGGCTCACATTCCTCCTGCTTTACACCAGCCAGGAAGCCCAAGCTGCACAATGGAACAGTGAGACCACCCAGACAACAGCACGGAAAAGAGACAAGGTCCCTCGGAGCCACAGGGCTCACTGGGATGGTGCCACCCTTTCAGAAGGGAGCAACTCAACACAGCTCCTCACACCCCACCCAAGGAAGTGCCTGAAGCCCACAGCTTTGCCCTTATCACCACGGAAAAGCAAAAACACCCCAAAAGGCAAAACAAAACACATCAACCCAATCAAAAAGCATCCTGCCCCTTTTAGAAATAATATTGCTGGGCTTTCGTCACAGCACAGCAATGTGCTCGCTCTATCAAACCAAGGAACAGCTATTGTAGCAGCTAATGAGTGACACTGTCCCCTGGACAGCTTTTCTGTACAACATGTGGTTTTCATTTCATGTCTCTTGTCAGGATTTCACTCCCTTTCTTTTATTTGACCTCCAGAAGATAATAAAATCATACAAAATCTAAAACTAATGAACCTTAGGTTTCTGGTATCCATTAACATTCACATCCACAAGGCCGATGATTCAACAAAATACAAAATAAGCAAAACCAGGCCAATTTTAAGTTGTTTGGCCTCTATTTGTTAAGTTCTAACACAGACTCTATAAACATATGTCTTCTGGTTGGTATTTCAGGAAGAAATCCTTAGAAGAATAATATTTTGATTAGTAACATGTGTGTTTTGAAAGACTAATACTGAACTCCAAGGAAGATTAAAATATGAGTAGAAACTATGAGCTAAATACACATATGTGCAAAGAGCTTTCATTCTCACTGACTGAAATGTCTGGTTACAAGTAATTTGCTTTTATTATTAAAGTCCTAACAGCTTGTGCTATTGACTTTTTAAAAATTAACTTATATTTGTGAATATATCCTGTTCTTACATAGCCACTTTAGAATATTACTTAAAAATTGCCTAGTATATAACAGAAGTGGTGTCATTCTCTAGATTATTATGACACACCTCAAATTAACTTGCAAAGGATCCTAGTAATTTTAGGTAGCACCCAAATGTTGAACTCTTTGCTTTTTAGTCTTTCAAGACTTCTCGAACAAGCAGGAAATAGAGATCAGCCCGATAGTGTTTTTCAAGAAATCCCAATAAGTTACACTCACAAAGATATTGATTTACTTGATTTACTTAAGCAGGGCATTAAGCAGTTCCCTGTGTGCAACGTGCAATTACAGTAATTTCACGGTTATAAGCAGCACCTTTTTCATTAAAGAATCCAGCCTACCCCAGTAGTGCGGCTTATATTCAGGTGCGGCTTATCTATGGACAAATCCCAGTGAAATGCCAACCCAGAAGTGAGAGCCGGCCAGGAGGGCACCTGGGGCTGCCTTTAAAGGCTTCACTGGTCTATGAAAACTGTTTGCAACTTGAGCACCTGACACCAAACCCAGCTGGCAGCGATTCTGTTACTAACTCGTTACTTTGTTACACAGGGATCCTCGCTTTAAAAAAAAAAAAAAAAGTGCTGCTTATATTCAGGTGTGGCTTATATATGGACAAATCCCGTGGTCTGCCCGGCTACCGGGAGGTGCGGCTTATAATCAGGTGTGGCTTATAATCATGAAATTACTGCAGGTTTTTAAATAGATGACCAACTTCCTAGACCACTCCCTAATTCTTCTGCTGACAGCTGGGAATACAACAGGGTTATGTTATTAAGTAGTTCCAGTACAAAAAGTGCAAATGCCTAAGTAAATTATTTAGATGTTACAGAGTACACATGGGAACTTTAACCCAAAAAATTGTTTATAGGTGTTTAAGAAGTCAACAGTCTGGCTGTCTGTGCTGCCAAAGCTTTCATTAGAACATGTGATACACAATGAAAATATGATGGTATATACAAATTCCCTTTAAACACACCCCTTTCTCACACCAAGGGAAAATAGTCTCAACTTTCTCTTACAATTCAGATGGAAATTTAAATGCAGAGATAGCAATTCTTCATTTCTGCTGAAATTCACACCAATATATAATTAGTGCTCTAATTAAAGTCAACAATAATTTCTCACTTTCTATGTAATGTTACAATTATTTCATGGTAACACAGAGTTGCAGCCAAGGGAAGAGCTCTCACCTCGATGTCACTTTTGCTTTTGTCAAGCAGCTGAGCAAATTAGGAACAGTTACAGCTAAATACCAAACACACACTGTCAGCCATAAGGGCAGACTTGGTTACAATTACTCACTCTCAGTATCAGGGCTTCACTCCTGATGTAGTAACACTAAATTCAACATGACTGCTCTTCAGAAAAGATCAGACCGGCAATTTGCTGAGGAGACTGCTGGGGCACAGTGTCACCAGCATGCACTAACACAAGGAATGGAAGCTGCTGCATTTCCAGGGAGACACCTGGAGATGTCCTCCACCCAGCACAAACCTGTCTGCAGACCTCAGCTGGCCAGGAAGCAGCTCTCTCTGGCTCTCAAATCACATCTGATTTCAATCAGCATCTGATTTGCAAAACCCACAAATTTAAAAGCCAGCGCCAAAAGACTGATGCATCCTGATAGGAGGTACCACCCTAACCAAGATATCCTGCTGAACCAGTGTTCACACTGCTGCCAGCTAAGAGGAACAGGCAGGGTGAAAGGGTGAGAGAGCTTCACCTCTGTCACACAAGTTTGGGTTGGAAGAGACCATGACACACTGTGGACAGCACTTGCTTGGGGTCTCAAGAGACAATGACACCATTCTTCTCAAAAAAGTAATGGAGAAGATGGATCTATCATCCTATTCCAAATATAAATTTATCTGGTGATCTGGGAAGCATATCAAGTGGCACTACAATTATTAATTTACTTTGGAGTGCTGAGGAACCTGGTATCTGCCTATGACACGGGACTTCTGAAAGATCTCATCTGATCCAGAAGAGCAAGCCACACCAGTGTGAGCCCATACTTGAAAGGCAAATCTAATTTCCAATTTGACTTTGCAGACAGAAATTGAAAACGTTACACTGCAAAAGAATTACAGCATAATTCTGTATTTTTAAACCAGAACCTGTTCAATCTACTAAAAGGAACAACTACATTTAAGTTTGGCTGTCAGTGACATTGTCTATCCCACCGTAACAACAAATGTTGAAGCCCCAGATGGGTTAATATTTATGAGAAAGTCAACAGAACATCAAACAGAACAGGAAACAGCATTTCCTGCCAAACTGTCTAAAAGCAGTCATACCGTTAGCACTGCACTTTGCTGGCTTTCATTCCTGTTATCTTACGACAGACATGAAAAAGCTAAAAAATCTGCTAAACTGAGCCCATGATAATAGCAACTAGAATGTATTATTCCTTAGTCATGGCTCAATTTTTGTTTCTTTTTGCACCCCTATGACAGAAAAAAGTATTTGTTAAATTGCCCTTGTTAAAAGGATGTATTTGGCATACTGGCTCTGGGGCAGGTCTGGAGCTCTAACACTGGCGATAGAAGTCAGGCAACTCTCTTGCATTATCTTTTTTACCTCACAGATCTTAACTACAACCAGATGCATTGCAAACTATGCAAAGTGGGTTCAGGATGTACTGCTGGGGTGATGACAGATCCAGCTACACACTGAGCAGCAAACTCTTTATGCATCATAGAGCTTTCACACCTCAGTTTTCAACATCTAATTGCAAGTTATTTGCGGACTCCCATTCTTGATCACCCAAAATCTTCCCCCAAAATAAAGAAGCTCAAAATACTTATCTGAATCCCTGACAGATCCTTTAGGATTAGGAACGAGGATCTTCTGAAATACACATTGGGAAACAGTGGTAGAAAATAGAAACCCAGAAGCCGTGGGCCACAAAGACCAAGCAGAGCAGCCCTTATACCTTATTCTAATGCATCTCAGTAGTCATCATCCTGGAATTTAAATGCAAAGTTCTTGTCTTAAAATCCCCCAAAGCAGGCATGCCACATTATTCCAAGGAAATGGCTTTTAGCCCTATTTATTTGAGATGATTTTAAAATATGTATAAATTCATTGATATATTCACACATCACAACATGGAGTTATCTTCCACACTACACTGAACAGGGAACCACAGCTTCCTTTAAGGAAACAGACACAGGAAAAGTTCTTCTTTAAAGAAGAGTCACTCAGTATTACGTGAACTATATTTTATCTAGATCATATATATTTTATATATGAACTATATACATATATTTTATCTGTTGAACAGTCATTCAAATAGCAATTATCATTACAAAACCATGTGCTCCATGCAAAAACTTCCCACTGAAGCCAGAGCAGAGGCTTATTACCAAAGGCAAAGGCTTTCCATTGCCAGTTTGGGCTGGGCAGAGCAGCACGGGGCAGCTGCTCAGGGAGAAGCACAGACATTATCCATTCACAGAACTGGCAAGGAACATTCCTGGAAGAAGTGGGTTTTAGTGTGGCATGGATGGCAGGCAAAGATAGGGTGCCTGGCACAACTGACACACTGTTCCCTGCACAGAGAGGCATTAACAGAGGCTCTGAGACAAGTGGGAGAGGGACACAAAGCACAACAAGGATTCAGCACTGGAAGGGGTGAGGGCAGCAAAGCAGGGAGTGGGCAGATGTGAGAATGAAGAAATGAGAGAAAGATAATATTTAACTGCAACATACAGGCCATGGCTAGTGGTTTTGAAGGGTTCTAATTGTAAGAAAAGCTCTAGGGAAAAAAGAAAAAAAAAGGAGAAAGTTCATATTAAGGCATGTAAGATACTGTGTTCCACTGTACTACTGCTCATCCTTATTGCAACACAAGTGATTTGTAACATCCACCTGAAACCTCTCTGCGAACAGTTTTCTCCTAACCTTTTCTGAGGAAAGAATACATAGAAAGCAAAAAGCATTTCATTGTAAACATCCCCAGTCAGCTGCAACTATCATCATTACATAAACCTCCTCCAAACTACCATTCCACCTTCTTCCATTTCCAAAGCAATGGGAGTTAAATCACTTGGAATTGGTGTGTTACATGAGCACCATTTCTTCCAGAAAGTATACAGAAATATGGAAACAACTGTGTATGCATGTGAAATATAAAAAGGAGCAGGAGGTTTCTGAAAGACACCTCAAGAAAAGTAATCATCCACCATGACTACAATATTTTTTTGCTTGTATTAGGGATTTTCTAACATTACTTACTGTTAAATCACAGGTTATTACTTGACCAGGAAAGCCAAATTTCCGTTCATGGATCTCCTGAATTTCTGTTTTGTAGGTTCTCTTACAAACCCTCCAAAACAGTTTTAATTGATTCAGGGGAAGCTATGAGGATAAATTCATGCAGCACTAAAGAGACCAGTATAATTCAACCCTACTTAATGTTGTACAACTTGGTTTCCATCAGTGTGATTTTAGCTGTTTAGTGAAAGGGTGTCAGCAGAACTCTGCAATCACACAGCTCAAAGAAAAAAACAAGTAACTCATGTAAAAGGCAACTGTTGCCTGAAGTGAGATGCAGCTTTGAACAGGCAGATGCTTTTCAGTAACTTGCTTTCAGAGGAGAGCTGTGCGCGATACTCAACGTCTGCATTGCTTCTGTAATTGCTCTCTATCCAGTGCTGGAAGTCCACCTGCCAGCCATGAATTGAAGGGAAAACGTGTGACTATATGCACTAACAATAGAAACATGATGGCTCAGCACATATTTTACTATGCATTGCAAATATGTGACTACAAAAGGTATTCACACACCACATGATATTCTAGAATAAATATCAAAGCGTGCTCATCACTGGTTTTAATACTTACTCATCACTTCCTTTCTCTCTGCACACAGAATCAGAAGTGTGACCCAGGACTTGTTTTCCCAAGGTCTCTCCCTGTCAACACACTGTTGTTCAGAACAACAAACTTTCATGTATTTTGTTCCACATAGTCTAAAGTTCAAAGCCACAAAGCAGTTCTATCTCAAGTATGGCCAAATTTAGGCCCCTGAACCACTTTTGAGACTGAAGACCACTTGAGGCTGAGTAATAAAAAAAGAAGAAGAAAAAGAGGAGCCAGGAAAAAGGCTGTACACTTGTATCTTCAAAGAGAGATTGAGATTGCTACAAATACAAGTTATTTATGGTGTGTGAGATGCAACAGAGGCATTCCTAACAAAAGACATCGAGCCTGGCCTGTGCCATGGTACTTGCACAGCAATGGAGAAAGCTCTTTCACAGGACAGGCTCCAAAGATGACTTATTATCTAAACAAGCACAGCCCAATCAATGGCCCCCAGGCTGACTTCAGCTCACCACTTCAACTCAAAGACTCAACAAGCTCTGAATCCTTTCTCCTGCACTCATAGCACGGAAAGGAGAGCTGTGTTTGCTTCCAAAGGGGAGAGAAGGGGGATGTGGAGGACTGGCATCCTGCCTCCCTCAAACTGAACATACATTTTGCACAGTGTCTGGGTATAGGCAGCCTTTCCTTCCTCCATTCTGTTGACTTTTTGGCTCAGACTCCCCCCAGGGCTGCCAGAGCTTGCACAGGACTAAAAGGGAAAGAAGCCAGGGAGCAGAGAGTGAGCAAGGAGGCAGCTGCAAAGAGCACCTCGCAGCAGAAGAGATGGAAAGAGTAGATCAAGGCTTTGTTACACACACTGTGGCCAGAGGATACCACAGCAGTCTTCCCCCTCCCTCTCCTTGTGTTCCTCTGCCGTGCACTTGTTCTGTCCCATAGCCTGGCAAAAACTCAGATCACAGGAGAATATTCTAACACCTTAAAAATACATTTTCTTCAAACTATGCCAACCTCTGCCCCTAAACCACAAGAAAGACCCAATCCAGAATAAAGATCACTGAGCAATTTGCATCAAAAGACACACACATTAACCCTTGGAACCCATGTTCCAAGCAGATTTTGGATAAAAGATGCTTCTAGACCTTCTTTGCAGAGCCAATGTGCTCCCCATGTGGGGAGCTTAAACTTAACCCTAGAAAAGCAGAGCCATGTGTTACAGGACACAAGACTCCAGAATTTCATTCTTGCCTATAAATTAGAAGTGCACTCCTCAAATTATCAACCTAAACATGGTTACCAAAGCAGGTACATTTAGCATGGGCAAGGAATACATTTAGACAATGACAGTTTAAAAACGAAAATCCAGAGATAACTGATTTTTTTTCCTACTCGCTCCACTTTCAGAGAGAATATCTCTGTATTACTCTTGTTGATAAACAGTAACACATAAAAATGAAACCTTCTTTTCCCCTCTATCATATCCAATTCAATTGCATTCATTAAATTTCATTATATCTACATCATTTAATTTAGGTCAACATGTCAAAGTAACCTAGGATCATGCTTGCTTTAAGTCAGCCAGCATTATTCTCCTACCTGAACAGCCCATTTCAGACTCAGTGACAGAATTGCCCTCCACTTCCTCCACACTCCATGAAGGAAAAAGCAGAGAATTACACTGCAATTTAAAAAAATCACTGCAATGCTGGCAGCATACTAAGCTTCTGCACAATGAACATTATACAACTGCACAACAGCAATAAGGGGAAGAAAGTCTAGCAGAAAGATAATTGTTATTTATTCATCAGTGTATTAGTATTTTAAAATGTAATACAGTGTATTTTTCAACTTTTGAGGTTTTGTTGGGTTTTTTTTGAGTCTGCAGAGAAAAAACCTTATTCCACAGAGGGAGCAGAAGACTCCCCTAGCTGGGAGGTATTTATCTGCATTTCCCAATATTTTCCTGGGATCTCAATGACAGTAGCTGCAGTTCACACCGTTGTCTGCACAGTATGAACCCACATGTCACAAACATATCCAGATTCCCCTTCTGAAGTATTTCTATACAAGCTTAAAGAATGTCTATATTATGTCATCTCAAAACATTACACTGTGTTCCAAAACATGCAGTATTTGGGTTTAAGCTGAAAAATAACTTTATAATACCCAAGTAAAAAGGCTGGATGTTAACTCCCAGAGTAAAGCTGGGAAGGAGGGGCTGTGCAGCACCATCTACCCCCCCGTGCTCCAAAGGAATGCTCTTCATGTGTGAGATTTAAGAAAAAAATGCAACATTGACTTCTTCCTTTCTGTATCATGAAGAAAAATCTAGTACCAGAAATGACAAGTAATTTACAAAAACATGTATTGAAGCAATGCACTTTGGTTGTGATTATGCATCACTGACATGACGGGGAAAAAAATAACACACTACTGCCTTGAGCACCCAAACTATAAAATAGAGGAGCGTTAAGGAGACTTGGGAAATTTAAGGGGAAAAAAAAAGAACAGAGAAGTAGAAAAAGCTGTCCCAGCTCCAGAAGGCTTCCCTGACACACATCACTGTTTTACACTAATGCAGCTCAGTACCCTGCTATGACACTGCTATCTGGAGTCTGCTCTGCCCAGAAAGGGACAACAGAAGTCATTTACACTAAGCAAGCACACAAAGAACAGGCAGCCTTCAGTTTTCTTACATTTTACAAGAGAGGGAAAAATTTTCCCATGTCAGAAATGAGAGGAGTAAGGGGAACTATGAAGCCAAGTAAATTGTTCATCCATGTGGGGCAGGACAGCCTGTGAGGGGGATAAACTTGGAGGCAATTTTTCTAGGGCTTTTACTATAGATTTATTGCATGAACTTGAGCAGTTAGCTCCTGGTGTTTAGTTTTTCTTATCAACATAAATAAAGTTAGCTTTGGCCAAAATGAGAATATACAGTTGTTATAAAACAGACAGCAAGTATAATTTAGATTCAGAAAATTATTGAGTTCTGTGAAATGCAGGGAATCCTAAACTGGAAACATTACGCATATGACGAGCAAGTCTTTGTGTAATAATCACATCTGTGTCACTACTTCATAGGCTTTTGACCTTACACTAGAAAAGTTACAAACATGTTTTGACTCCTGAAAGTGACATATGCACTGCAGAACTGCCTGTTATAAACCACAAGATTAAACTCTCTGTGTATCCATCCTCCTCCAAAGCCAACACAAGGCCTAACTTTCCAGCTTCTCTTTGCTATTGATGCTCATTCTCTCCCTCTCTAGACTCCTTACTTAATCTTGCAGGCAAAAGGAAAAGTTAATTCAACTCCTATAAACTGAGAGCATTTTGAGTTACTCAAGCCAACTCACTTTCCATGAATTTAAAAGAGTTAGTGAAGTGACAGATGTGAGACAACAGTAAAAACCCTTCATTTACATCCACGTGCCTGGGTCTCCCCACCTCCCAAATGACTGCCCAGGGGTGCTCATTAATGACTTAGCTGCACAAATTATTCACCAACCTGACGAAGCTTTCTTGCAGCTCTCTTGGTTTCTTTCCTTCGTTTTATCGTCTTCTTCAGCCTCTCCTTCCCTACAAAGTCTTTTCTTTTTTCCCCCATCTTCTCCAATGCTTTTCTTCTTTCTAAACCATTTTCTCCCCTTCTCTGAGGCTCTATTCCCTTATCTTCTTTTCCTCCTTTCTGCACCAATTTCATCCCCAGTGCCAGATGGAGTTCCTAGAATTGCTCAGAAGCAGACTTTGTCCCGTTTGTCTGCCTGCAGAGGAGGAAGCCTTGCAGCTGGAGAATGTGCAAGTACTGCATTCTTGCCTGTACCCTTTGCTTGATTTGCACTTACATCTGGGCTCCAGCAGCCAGCTGAAAGCAATCAGATCCTTGCCTGGCCCATCCAAGTGTTCTTGGGACACCCCAGCTGAAAAACACCTACAGAATTACTGGTCAGACACTTCAAAACAACAAAATATTGCTAATAAAAGAACATAAATGATACTGCTTGCAAATAATGTGGGTCTTGTGCTTGAGCAAGTAAGAGATGTCACACAGGCTATAAATGAAAGGTACAGTTTTGAATGTGGATTCACAAAAAACGTTCACAGGAAAATATAAAGTTGTTATTTAATATTTTAACATTGCACAAGGTTGTTAACATTCTAAATATGCCTGTCAAATTGTCTGCCCTAAGCAAACCCTCACTCATCTCAAATGCCAAGGCCTGTCATAACAAAAACCAGCTCCAGACCTGCAGGTGATACTCCCCTATGCTGGTGTCATGAACAAACTCTCTCAAGCACTACAACAGGATGAGGCTTTCTCTGTATGCACGTGCTCTTAAGATTACTGCACCAGTTTGGGTTTTTTTCACGGGGAAATAGACAAAAAAATCTAGTGGCTGATGTATGAAGACAGTGCATGTACACCTATGTACAAGCACACCGAGTCTCTTTTAGGTACAATACCACAACAGGCTCACTGCCTTTATAAATACAGTAATTTCACGATTATAAGCCGCACCTGAATATAAGCCGCACCTCTGGGTAGCTGGGCAGACCATGGGATTCGTCCATATATAAGCCGCACCGGAATATAAGCCGCACCTTACTTTGGCAGGGTACGCGTGCAACAAAGTAACGCCGCGGTCCCTGGCGCTGTTCACCCGGCCTGAGCTTTATGCAAATGCCGTAGCGGAACGCGAGCCCGGCACAGCAGTCATAGCTGCAGCCGTAGCTGGGCTGCCCTACACAAACTACGTAGTGGAACGCAAGCCCAGCACAGCAGTCGTAGCTGCAGCCGTAGCTGGGCGCCCCTACGCTAACTACGTAGCCCAACCGCCACGCCGATACGAGCCACAGCCTGAGCCGGGCTGCACACGCTATCTACGTAGCCCAACCGGCCCCCA
>VRYO01002781.1:16980633-17002007 GCA_009812075.1 Sialia sialis | reverse complement strand
AAGAAGCTTTTATCTGATTGGTTTACAGTGGTCAGAAACGCGCGATTCATTGAAATTGAGCCCGCCACACACACCCGTACTGGAAACAACGTAGCCAAAGCGACTGCAACACATGCGGCTGAGTGTCAGGTAACTTCCGGGTTCGCTATTCTCCTGAAATTGTCCATAGATAAACCGCACCCGATTATTAGCCGCACCCCTGGCGTGGGCTCCAATCTTCAGTAAAAAAGGTGCGGCTTATATTCGTGAAACTACTGTACATTACTTGAATTCACTCTGGACTAACAGTAGACATCAGAACATCTCCGGAGAAAGGAGTCTTTCACAGTCCAGTTTCTGTCTTTGAAGTAGCTCAGGTAACACTGTACCTTCTCTACAGATGAGGTTTTCAGTGTTATTTCATTCTCAGCATGGAAGCTCAATCCCATAAGGAGAACAGGCCACACAGAGTAGGCACAGTCAAAGCTCTGGCACCATTATCCAGGTACCAAGGCAGTGAGTGCTCCCTGAAAGGCTGGAAACCACACACATCACTCTTCTTGAGAGACTACAATACACTACTGAAGTCACAAACTTAGCAGACATTGCCAGTTCATTACCCAGACAAAACTAGAAATACACAACAGCGTAAACAGAGACATTATTTGTAAGGTACACACCACATAAAATACCCATGGGAAACTAAGGGGATCTATTCTTTCAGGGAGGAACTGTGGTGGCCCCAGGTAAGGCAAGAAGGAGAGGAACCCATACTGAGCAGCAGAGAGAGCCATGTAATCCCGCTTTGCACGTGAGAGACGGCCAGTACTCAGGGAGCGGACATCACCACTCTGTGCTTGGCTGCAGTGGGATGGAAAGAAACCTCTGCCAAAAAAAAGCCACGTGGAGCAACAGCCCAATTCCAGACTGCTATTAACTTGTTTAACGATGGAAGAGAGATGAGGAGCAAGACCTGCCACAGCTCTTTTATAAAAGCACTGTCACAACACTTTATGTAAAGGATGAGGACTGCAGCCAGCAATACTTAGCCAAATTAATTGAGATCTGGAAATAATAGCATAACATGAAGTTCAGTACTAGCTAAGCAATTAGCAAGCTGATTTCTAGGAGCACTGACTGGCCCATCTCCATTTAAAAAACTTCCAGTAAAACACTGCTACAGTGAGAGACACAAATGAAGCAACAGACATCTTAATTTCCCTTTCTTGTGCACTGCTATTCAGCTCTCCTGAGCAGTCGTGGCAAGTGTTCATAAAGCAACTTTCAAACAAGTGTTTTCTATTAGAAGAAACAAAGAAATTCACATCAAAGTTTCAAAATATAATAAATTATTTACCTTCTAGATGCTGATCTATTTCACCATCTAGTTTGGTGAATTGCCATTACTACTTGAAAGCTTAAGGAGGCAATGGAAACAAGCTGAAGTACAGCCAAACACCATTAACACCTGATAGCACCACTCCTCCCACCTGCTGAAGAGTTGGGAAATTAATGTAGAATGTGTTACTTCTGCCAAAACACTGCAGTTACTACCCCCTACCAGCAAGAAACACACATATATTCCAGCTTCAATCTCTGTTTCCCCTTTTTATCTTTCAAGGCACTGCAGAAGTTCCTGTCTTATACACCACCAAACGACAAACATCCTTATTTCTGCCAACTCATTTTTCCTGAATATAATGGCACATTTTTTTAACAAACAGATTTGTGTGCTGAACAGTAGCAACTATTAAATTAATAAATGAGCAAAAGTAAAGGTGAAGGACACAAAAGAACCAGCAATCTAAATGAAGATTGCAAAGAGCCACAAGACAGAACACTTCACTTTGCTCTAAGATAGTTTAGACGTTTGATCCCTATGCTCCTACTGAACTGAAGGGTTGCACATAGAGCAGGTGCTGTCCAAACATTGTCAGCAGAAGTTCAGCTGCAACTCATACAGGGCATACACAAAAGCAGTACCAAAAGGCTTAATTCTTTGCTCTTTACACATAATTCCTTACACATTACACGTTTATGCTTTCTCTCCTTTGTAGCTGCCAGTTATTTGCAGACTCTTGACAGCTGAGCCAACTTTCAGGACACTCCAGCACAAGCCAGGCTTAGTATAACTGGAATATAAGGTGCTGATACATCCAGAGCAAGATGTGATGAGAACTAACAGACCTCATTGAATACACCAAATTTTTCTCTTCTCTGAAAATATTCACTTCTAGTACAAAATGTCAGTTAAAATTCAGCCAGAAATTTCAGGTTCTCTGTGACTTTTTTACAAAATCAACACAACAGCTTTACTGCCACGGCTATGCCACCCCAGCATCCCTGAGTGCAAGGCACAGAGACGAGAGGGAGCCCTCACACTGGCATTCTGTGTTACAGATCCAGAGGCAGCAATCAGTGCTCAGGACAGAACACCACAGCTCCACCTGGCACCCCAAAACTGCAACCCTGGTACATCTGCCAAGAGACCTGCCTGTTAGCCAAGACACAATGGTTAACTCTGCTCAATCTAGTTGATGTAGGCAGAAAAGATTTAACCCTAAAGGGAACAGCTTTGTACTCCACCATGAGACCCCAGCACAGGGCATTTTATAAAACTTTGCCTTTTAGATAAAACGTTACTGGCAACCCAAAAAAGTATGGTTAAAAGATGGCAACTTCATTAAGTTCCCCAGAGCCATACATATTCAACACAGCAAGCAACCCAGACTTCAGAATCATTGTGCCTGCTGGTGAATAAAATACATCTGGAAGTTCCTAAGTGATCCCACTGAGCGGTATAACTGAAACCAGGATTTGGTCTGGCATCTTGAAATCTCAACTTCAGTATCTTTCATAGACCATCTTTTTATATCTGACTGTATTTGCCTCAGATATTGCATCAAAAGCACTGATGAAATCCAGCACCAGTGTATTTCATCAGCCAACAGGAAGTCTCACAGAAGACTCACAGAAGTGGCAGATGATTTTTGTCACCCTACAATTGAAGTCGCAATGTTTTAAAGACAGATAGAATAGAATACAATGTGAATACATGAGGAGTAATTAAATGCTATACTAAGATAGCAGTGTAAGATTTGTTAGCAACACATTAAAAACACCATTCTCCTCTAAGGAAACAGACCATCAATTTCAGATTTGCTTCATCAATTTCATTCTGTTTTGTTTCTGCATTCTTGCAACAAAGACACAACAGAGTAAAATATATTGCTAACAGAACTTAGTTTAAAATAGTCCAAGATGCAATGAGACAATACAATAGTTTATCTGGCACCTGAACTGAAACGTACTCTCTTATGGGACAACTACTCAGCACAGTGTCTGGTCAGAGCCCAAACCAACCATGACGGTTCCTTGAGGGTTTCCACCAAAACTCCATCAGTGTAGTGCATCCTGTTTGATAATGAACCAAATTCTGATCTCTGTGCCCAGCAGGCAGGACCGCATAAAACTGTTGGTAGTGCAGTTGTAGGGATGCTTTGGGATTTGACAAGGGCATGTACAACATTTGTGGAAAATCAGGAGAGACGTGTAACTACTTCAAAGCTTTCAAAAGTCAGGAGTTTAGGAATGCTCTATGAAGACCTTCAAAGCTGACTGTAAAAGCAGTTCAAATTTAGAGATGTAAAGAAAACAACTCACATTTGGTGTACAGGTAACTAGAACCGTGTACTGGCAGCAGTCACTTTAGTACAGCTGCCTGTTTGTACTGGGCAAGGCTCCTCAGAAGACGGAAATTTTATGGGAACACAATTGCAGAATTGTTTTCTGTTTTATGCAGAGACATTGTATTATAGCTAGGCACTGCTGTGGGGTAAACTTTGATGAGTGATGACCTTTCACTTAAAACTTTCCCACTACTTCATGAGCTGTGTTGCCTGAAAAACTAGAAAAGGAAAATATTTATCTGAATTAAATGATTCACAGAAATGATATGCTTAATCATCTAAAGAGTCATGTAAGTCTCATAACACATAGCTTAAGCTTTAAGTCCAAAGGAATCTTAATATCAAAATGGCTAATAAATGACTCATAAATATCTAGATTTGAAAATCGTGGATATTTCACTGTGAACCCTATCAATTTGCCGTCTATGCCCATCAGCTAAGGACTTAGGTAGAACTATGTACCGGAGGAGAAAACTCCACTGATGGAGAGACACGGGGCCTGAAGCCTCATGCAGAGCATTTTACAAGCGAATGCAAGTAGGAAGAACGGGGTCTGTGTTTCTGTGGCATTTCAGGCTTCTTGCGCGGGGTTTCCAGTGGAAATCACCGGGAGCGACACGCCTCTGGGTAGCGATGGTGACAGCCGGGCAGTGCAGGACCGATACTCCCGTGCCTGTCACACAGCGGGGAGCCCGTGCCTGTCCCGCACCGGCCGGGCGCTGCCCGCCTTTCCGCTCCCCGCCACTGCCGAGCTCAGCCCAAGGGGAAGAGAACCGGCCAAAGCGGCGGGAGGATGCCGGGCGGCCGGCAGGGCTGTCGGCAGGGCTCTCAGGCTCGGCCGTAGCGCGGAGCGGAGCTAAGCGCGGCGGGCCAGGCTGCCCGCGGGCCGCTCCGCTCGGGGCCGGGCGGGCCGGGGCTCCCCTCCCCGGGAACCGAGGGCGCTTCGCACCTGGGCCCCTGCCCGCTGCCCGCAGCCCCGCTCCCCGGTGCCCGCCGCACTCACCCGCAGCTGCAGCCGCCCGCTGGCGGCCGCGGCGGCCGCGCTGTGCCGCAGCTCCGCCGCCTGCCCCGGCCGCAGCAGGCTCCGCGTGAAGCGCCGCGTCCGCTCGCCGGCCATGGGCGCCGGCAGCCCCGCGCTCCGGCCGCCGCTCCCCGCCCGGGCCGCGGCGCCGTCAGGAAGCGGAACCGGCGCTTTGGCTCCCGCTCCCCCCGCGCGGGGGCCGCGTGCGGGGCGGGGGCCGCCCGACCCTCCCCGGGGCAGCGCCCCGGCCATGTGCGCACCGCGCCCGGCCCGGCTGTGCCGAACGGCTGCGCTCCGGGGGGACGCGGGGCTCCGCCAGGGCCAGCGCAGCCACGCCGCTCTCCGTGCGTGTGGTCACCCGAGGATGCTCTCCCGGCAGGGCTGCGGTGGGCTCGGCTCGGGAAAAGCTACTCTTGGTATTTGCCACTTGCTAAAGTGGGAACCCCGGTACACGGGATGAAGCCGAAGTGGTCTCCAGGTTCCATGAGAAATCAACACTGGTCACCACCACCGTCCACTGAGCTCTTCCGAGCACCCTGCACAGATCAAGGCTAGATGTCTCCCAGTCCTGCCAGCTGGCCTGGCATCCGTCTCTCTTCGCCATGGAAAACTCAGCAGATCCACAATTAAGTTTAGCCACTTAAGCCCACAGAAGTTACACAATAGTCACACTTCCCGCAGCCCCCAGCAGAGCGATCATGTTAGTAGGAATACAGCTTTATGCCTTAACCTAAAGCTGCTATGTGGAGAATAAAGGATTGCTCTGAGAGCTGCATCTTAATTTCTTTGCACAATACTACTTTCATTCTCCACTGTAATGCAGAGTTTTCTTTCTTCAGTTAAACTGGTAGGCGTGGGAAAGGAGGTGACCGTGAGAGATAACACATCTGAGTGCATGACAATCCCTGTAAGAAAAGATTGAAATAAAACCCGAGGAACTTCAGGTGTATCCCTGAATGGCAAAGTTGCTGTACACGTGTGAAGGCACAGATGAAGCTGCAAAGGTGCTAAAACACAAAACCCAAGAGAGTCAGCTAACATTTAGTTAGATTTTGTATTAGGGAATTGTTGCAAGATCTCCTGGATGACGTCCTCCCCGAGAAGCACTGTGTGTTTGGAGGTAGTTGCTGTAAGACACGCAGGTTGCAGTGTGTACAAATTCACTCCTCGTGGCTCCCAGTTCTCTCCTCCAAGGCCACTGAAGATACCAAAGGCAGCAATGATAACAGAGTTTAAATATTGCTCTGCAGAGGAAATGTTTTCCCATGAAGTGAATCGTCTGAAGTATGCTCCAGAATTGGCTTAAAACAATTAAGTGCTTTTGCTGTTTTTACCAGGCAACAGGTGCTACACTGTAGTATTTTGGAGATGACATGTGTTTGAAGCTGAAACTCACTAAGAAAATACTACTGGATTGGAAAAGATTTCTTGGGAAATTTGACACAAGAAGTTACTGTGAGATGAAAAAAGAGACTCCATTCTTTTTGCAAACAATCCATATAAGGCTCATTTTAGGATTTCAGCCTGATGTTGCATAGAAACAAAAAAGAAGACTAAGTAACCTCAGACACTAGGGAAGCATTCTGCCTCAACACAAGGATGCAATTTAGAATAAATTTGTCTGCAATTTATTGCACACAGCAAAGAAAACACACATTGCATATATGAGAAAGGACAAAGAAAATGAATGGCTTCTTCCATTCAGTATGTGCATGTACATTCTGGAAAATGGTTTTAAGGAAATCATCACCATAAAGTAGGCAAAAAATGTCCAGCTATCCCTGTCTTTGGGCACAGTACTGTTGCTCCTGCTCAGATGTGGTCAGCTCTGTGGTCAGGCAATAGCAGCCTGTGCTCCACAATACTTCTCCCTTCACAACTGCACATGGGCAAGCTGGGGTTTAGTGAATATGCAGATACTTGTCAGTGAGGATGCGGCTGCTGAAATCTACTAGTAGATATCAAGAAGTAAAAGAGCCAGCTGTTTCTAGACCACAAACATTTACAAGCCTGCAGGGAAGCAAGAAATATCCACAAATACTCAAATAATGAGCACAAAAAGGCAGTAGTTTTAAATATAACACATTTTTTATTATCATCCTTCTAAGTAAACATTCAGCGATAGCCAATAAAGGACCTCTGTCAAAGACAAGACTATTCTCTCAAATTATCACAGTGCAAAGCACAAGTGTCCAGGATTTTACGTGCATGTGGTTGTTAACCAAAAAAAATATTATGCAAGAGAAATTCTTTGGGTTTGTTTCACAGTTCTTCTGTATTTCAGAAGTTCTTTGGTTTTCAGATTTCAGTCAGTTGTTAAACAAGGCCACTGCACTCTCCAAGAGGCTTTCCATTTGATTTTGGGTACCCCATAGTGTGGTTCTGCTAAAAATGAATATATGCTAAATGCTGTTAGTTCTCCACCTTAAAAAAACTGTTACCTTGATAAACACATATTTAGCATTAGCAAAATAGCAGCAACAGCAGAGCTGTAACTTTGGATATTCAGTTGATCTTGGACTAGAGATTTGGATTTACAGAAACAAGTCATTCTTAAAACGTGAGTTTGAAGCCTATTCCTACAACTACTTAAGGCTGCCCTGAGAGATGGATGATTGTAGCATCACTGATGGAGAGCAATTTCAGCACAGCATAAAATGGCTGGCAGTAATTGTTTGGACTGGGTTTCACACTCAGAGTTGGCTTTGGATATGGAACATTTTTTTCCACATTTCAAGAATGTTTGGAAAAATTTTGTTTCAATACCACTGCTAATCAGAAGCAAAAACCTTCAATGTGCAGTTGCATTAATTAGCAAGGCTATGCGAGTCTTGTCTCTGTCTAGCAAGACCATGAAAACTATTTTCTTTCACAACTGTATGTGAGCTTGAATAGACAATAGTTCTACTTTCTCACAAATGCATCAAAGAATTGGCTTCCTTTCCCCCAGTGGCCATTTCCCTCAGGCTTACTGCAAAACAAAAGACAGTGACACTGTTTAGGTTTGCTTCTTTAGCATGTTTGGTAATCTAACATTTCTAGAACTGCCTTTTGAAGAAAATCACAGAAATCTGTCATTCTGTACATCTGTACTGGTACAACTTACTCAACATGCATCAGTTTTCTAATGCAGGCATCCAACATCATTATCTGGGGATTCTAGTTCATGTCAACAGGTTACTCCAGAGTGTGTGTATTTAAACATTTTACCTAAGTTTTCTCTTTCCCTGAAATGGTCATTAATTTGATTAATGAAAAAGTTATTGTATTTCTTCTACCATTAAGCTGATGCACACAAACATTCAAGACAAAATTTTTTTCATTGAGATAACACCTTCCCCCACCCTTGCCTCTTCTACCCCTGACCACAAAGGCATTTCTGTCCTATTATCAGCAAACACCAAATGCAAAGTGAAATTAACTGCTGTGGGTTTTTATCATCTGAGCTGCAAAACCCCCAAAACATATTGTAAAGTGTAGCTTCATTTTCTCTTGGGCTTTGAACTTTTTTCTGTGTGCAATGTAAAGAATCTTCCTGTCCCTGAGACCTTTCTTAGCTCTTAGTACAGTTTTAAGTTGTCAGTAAATGCTGATGCCGATGCTTGCTTCATGGAATTTAGGAATCTCCATCACTACTAATAGCACAAGAAGGTTGACTCCTTTAACATACAAGCGCCTTTTGCATTGGTCCAGCAATTCAGAAACATTTTAGTCTTCACTAATTCACTTCCCAGGTAATTGCCACTCCATCTGATTTGTTAAAAATGACAGCATGGCACAATCTTTTAACTGTTCTGCCACTTGCAGAATGCGACATCCAACCTGCTCTCAAGCACCTGCCCTTCACAACATGACCATGGTTGCTCTGGAACACAGTTCAGCCCTCCCAGGCACAGCACACCCCACAGCACTGAGGAGAGCTTTCTCCCCCCACAGTGATACCTGCATTGCATCTGCATTGCTTCCTCTCACAGTGGATGAACTCACCAAATTCAGGGTGATAGATCTCTTTGAAGTTTAATGTATCATAACACAAGATAGCAACAGAAGGAAATGAAAACCTGCGAACACAAAATATCTCCTTCAATGCTCAAATTAAAAACTGCAAAAGTTATACTCTTGCACATGCCTTTAATATCTACACATATAGGCTCGCTTTTCTGCAAAGGGTACCCTCTGTTAAAACAGGCTTATAGCTTAAAGGATATTAAGAGGAATAAGTTTCCAGCCCTTCATCTACCCTTTTTTCTAAGGTGCCAGGTTGGGTGTAAGTGCCTGAGTGGAAGCATCTTTGGCATCAGTAAGGCTATTTTAGCAAGGCAAGTAAGGGGTCTTTCTAAATATTTCTAAATATTTCAACCTTCACGCTATGACCTTCTCTGTGAATGCATATAAATTTAACTGTTTCTGTAGATTTGTGAGGATATAGGCTCACTGTTTTTATTAATCAATTAATGAGCAATGCTTTTTATAAAACACTGCATTCACAGCATTATAAATACCTAGCTGGAACATAAAAAAAAAAAAAAAAGTTATTTTCACTTCAATTGTGCAAATGCAAACCCGTGAATTTGTGACAGCTGTATTAGTTTCTTAGGAGAAGATTCACACATGGATTTAAGCAACTTTAAAGAGCAGAGGCATTACTCTGTGATTCACAAGACACTCATCCTGCAAGTGCTCAGGCACTCACAGGACTACAGACATTATTAAATACAGAATGCTTTTTTTAAGTGTGCAGAAAATAACAAGTTTGGTGTTCAAACCTTTCTCTCTGCAAACCTGTTATGTTTTCTCAAGCATGGCAGCACTGAGCACTGCAGCCTTTCTAAGACTCATTCTTCACATCCCCTCTCTACTGAGTCATCAGATTCATTTTGGAAATTCTCATTAAATTCTAACATGGAAGCTGCAAGGAAAATCACATCAAATCAATTTCAAGTTTATCTTAATCACTGGATGATTGATATGTTCTCAATTTCAAAATATTACTCCATTATCAATTACATTAAACATACATTGCTAAGAGGCTCCATTTGGTATGACTGATGCAATATCATGCATGATTTAATTGTGACACCAACCCTCTTGTAAATAGACTGAGGTCCATTGTCACAAAAAGCAGATATCTGTCATATTGCAGTGGTGAAAGGGCACATAATCACACAAATTAAACTACAGCTCAAGCAGCCGTTTCCCTTTTAAAGTAGAAATTCTCTGTTCCGTGTAGCACTTGACAAGTGCGCATCATTAGAATCACCTCCTTGGTTTGAAAAATTGGCAGAAAACTTAAATATAAAATCGCAGAAGCTTAAAGTAATTCTCTGTGATCACAGTCTTAATTTAGGAATATTGACAGCTTGAAACTTCTAGTAAGTGCTCCACCTGCACATTTTTCACTGTACTTATAGATGAAACTAAAGGCAAGATTAATTGTCTTCATGCTTTTAATTCTCACTTTCATGTCCCATACCTCCATAACACATACTCTTCTTTCACAGTAAGCATATTTTACCATTTGTGGAAGTAAACCAGGTCAAGATGCTGACCTTTCCATTTTTAAATGCTGTTTTTCCATGATACTCTATACAAAGTGTACTTGGCATGGAGGATTGCATTCCAGGAACCTCTTTTTTCTTTTCTAAACACATAGTCCGCTTGATTTTTCTACTACTTGAAATGATCAATAGGATGGGTCTTGTGACCTCTAAATTTAATTTTAAAATGCATCTGGCCTGCTACCTCACAGGTAAAAATTCCCAATGGAAAAGAGCTGGGGTGAGAATTGAATGCAACCATAATTTAATGGGTAATCCTCTTGGGTGAAATCAGGATGCTTTGTTATATTTTTCTTTTTAAAAAGCAGATGTTGCACAAATGTTTTGGGTTTTTTTTTAATGAAAATGCAGAGCACATAGACAAGAAGATTTATGGTATAAAACAATTAACAACAAAATCAGCCAACCTGACTTTACTTCTGCCAAAACTCTTGGGCACTGCATATACACAAACAGTCAACTCTTTGGAAAAGGAAGACATAACCATAATCAAGAATGAAGCAGGCAACAGAAATAAGGCAGAAAGCCCATTACATATTTCAGACATTTTTATAAAGGTAGACACAGGTTTCAGTAGAGTACAGGTCCACTGTAAAGCAGGAGGAAGTAAAGGCTGAACCTGCTACTGCCCCTTTCTTTTGGTGGTTTGTTGGGATGCAGCAACACGCCTGTAGCAATGTACTGCTGCCAGGGCGGGAAGCAGCTGCTGGAGGCTGGAGGCTGGAAATTCTGCATGACCAAATGGCAGTGAAAAGGATAAATGTACTGGACATGATTCAGTACTTTCCTTTGGGAGGAAAGAACTTTTTTTTTTTCTTGCTCCATTTGAGAAAAAAAAAAGAAAAAAAAAGAAAAAGAAGAGTAGATGCTGGAATTTGCAGTCAGAGCACTCATCTTGTAGAAGAGGTTATTCAGGAAATGCATCCACCAGCTTGCACGTCCCTAAATACAGCCAGGAACATCAGTGAGTGGCCTGTGCCCTTATCATTGCCTTCCTCCCACCACCCTGCTTGCACAGGGGGAGGAATTGTCCTCAAATGTCACAGGAAAAGCAGAGGCCTTTCCTCTGCTCTCTCTCAGACTCTTGTTCTGTGCTGGAAATGTGAGTAGGAGCCACAGCAGCAGCCCTGTGCAATCTTGTCCCTACCACAAACACTCACATGCTGGCTCTGAAAGCCTGCTCCTTGAAGTGGAAACATGGTCACATCATGTGGATA
This sequence comes from Sialia sialis, assembly GCA_009812075.1. Classification (NCBI taxonomy): domain Eukaryota; kingdom Metazoa; phylum Chordata; class Aves; order Passeriformes; family Turdidae; genus Sialia; species Sialia sialis. The sequence goes on along the minus strand of VRYO01002781.1, from coordinate 16,990,543 downwards.
TGGGGTAAATTTCATTCTCTATTTCTACTCTTGCCTCTCACACAAAGTGATTGAAATCACTTTTGGTTTCATTTCATGCACAAATGCTCACGGTGAGACTGAATCCTCTCACTCTCTTTGTAACCAAAATGCAGAAAGATTTAAGATGTCTCTCACAACACCTCTGAAATCTTGTCTGGACACTGCGAGAGCACTATTGCCAGAGCTGATTTAGTTGTGGAAAACACTCAGATTGATGTAATCTGGCTCTCTATAAAACATCCAGAGACCTGAATTTTCCAAGTTAGAAGACTCTTGGCCCACTCCCGCTTCTGAGTCAGAAGGATTGAACAAAATGCTACACCATAAACATGTGTCAGAAGAAAAATGTAAACAGGCATTCTCAAATTTACTCTCTAGAGCTTTCATTTTGCTAAAATTCTCTGCTTTCTTGTTCACTTACAAGGGAACATGTGGAGTAAGAGAAATAAGATAGTCAAATTATCTTCTCTCTGTCCTTTTCAGTCACAAACAGGTAAAATACTAAAAGCCCTCAAGAACTCGCACAAATTCATTGACAGGAGAAAGATGGGAAAATATCATCCCTGAAGTATAAACTCTTTGCTTAGCAGCTGACTGGAACTAATTTATCTAAGTGAAAATCCAGAGTTTAATCTAGTTCCTGTGACCATGAGAACTGCTGCTGGGTCCAATTTGCTTGCACCACATAAAATATGTATGCTCTCAAGCAGTCACTTGCTATTTACAAACAGCAATACTACAATGGCAGAGGGTTTGCTTTTAATTTAAATTTAGACACTTAATAAATTAAAAATAATTATATTTTAAACAAAAATCCTTTCCACCTATCTAGCAACAAGGCCCACTTGAGGTCAAGCTTAGATTGTAACTCATATGATGTAAATTAAAGCAGCATATTCCACACTGGAAAATAAAATGTCTTCTTTCTGATGGATTTCTTGAATCTTTGGAGTGTATCACAAAATCTATAAATAGAAGTTCTGATATAGTAACAGAGTAAAAAAATACTAATAGAATAGTAGAAAGTGATTTGTTATAAAATGAGAGCACAGATGGGCACCATAGCTAACATCCAATGGAAAGAGCTACCCATGGAGATCAACTGAAAATCTGAACAGGAACTTCAGCCAGCATCAGTCAATGTAAAATAATTCTTCCCTTCTGTGACAATGACATCTCTTTCTGTACTCATAAATAAACACATTCAACAAGATAGAAGAGTAAGTTACTCTGCTTAGAGTAACTCTATATATTTAAAGTAACTAGAGAAGAGTGTTAAAAACTGGCCTGCAACTATACTCAGAAGCTGTTATCAGATTCTGGCTTTCACTTGATAGCAACAATACATCATGTTATTGAGACTGACCAAATCTCATTAAAGTTCATGTGACTAAATCTACTAATTTTACTGGACTCTGACATTCTCCTCTGAAAAAGGAAGAGGATTCCAGCTAATTTGCTACTGAAGTACATCTTTGACATGAAGGAAAAACTCTCTCTTGAATGTACACACGTATTCTCATTCGACTTGCACAGATTAATTATGAGGCAGAGGGGGAAGACGCATATTTTCCATTTAGGGGATTTTAAGAGTAATTAATACCTCATTTTTTCTTTATGATACCTTTTACTTTACCATCTGTGCAGTGGAACACAGAGCCACTCATTTCCTCAGGTGCAGAAAACTAAGTTTAAAAGAAGGCTTCCCTCCCTGTCACCTCCTACAGTGGAAATACAGTAGAATATTCTTGGTCCACCTTTGCCTTCAACGTGCCATGATAGTAAACCACCTGTTTTTTTAAACTTACTTAACTGCTACCATTATGTGGCAGGTTCCCACAGCATCCAGCCCCAAATGAGATTCCACTGCAGACTCGTTGTCTCTCATTAGTTTACAAGGCAACAAACTAGTGGCAATGACTTATGGGGTGGATCCGAGACAAGCAAACAGAAATTCTTCTATCCACATTTGGAGAGTTGTTGGGACAGGAAAACAGGAAATGCTTTGTCACTATAAGCAGCAGGTAGAGTTCAGAGCAGGTGCCATTTTCATAAGCAATGGTTCTTAAAAGAAAACTGCATTCAGAAAGCTGAAAAAAAATATGCAAGCTGAAATGTGTCACATGTAAAAGATAAATGAAAATGCCAGAAAATAAAAGTATTACAGGATGCATTAGTGCACTGCCTGAGACTTGATACTGCAGATTCACAAAGGCATTTGCTGTGTATTTCTGCTAGAGCTGTGGGCTCAGCAGCCAGATATCAAGACCTGAAAATTATTCTGTAGCATCAGTATCAACCTACATGATAAACTCTCCAGGTGACTGTGGCTGCAGCTCTGGGCCCATCACAATAAAACTACTGCTCTGTTTTCTGAGCTGCTTCATCTTCCTTAAGGCCATCTCTTCAACTTTGGCATAAGACATTTCTTCCCCGCTTAGCCAGAAGATCTGTCATACTTAATAGCTCCTTTGAGAGATAATAACAAAAACATCAGGGACTAACATCAGGATTGCTTTTCTGACTATTTAATATTTATTTATGACTAATGGCATATTAGTAATTATAGTTCCCTGAATTCCCAGTTTAACATGCAGGGAGTCCCTGACTGTGTCCTTAAATGATGTTTTATGTAGACCTCAACAATTTCTAGTGAAAATTTCTAGTGAAATGATGCATGCAAATCAGACATAACACATGTGATAAACAAAAATGGGGACATTTACTGTCATTCCTTCCTCGTAGATGCACAGTGTAAAGTCCCTCTTTAAAGCTCTATCCCTACCCGGATTTCACTCGGGGGGCAACACTTGAGTTTCTGCCAGCTGATTAGTCACAGGTGGGAGATAAGCTCTGTCCCTGTAAATGGTTTCCCACCTATAGTGAAAGTTACAATTAGATGATTAAAGAAGAAAGAATATTAATCCATTAATCCTAAAAGCTCAATTCACTTGTCATTATTTATTCCATTTTACATCCTCTCTTTTTACCTCAACTTTCCTCAGATTAGGTAAGGAAGTCTTTATGTAAAAAAGACATATAAGGTCATAGGGGTCATAAGAGTTTGCATCTTTTTTTTGAAGGCAGGGCCAAGGATATTTCCAAGGCTTGGTGTTATGTCTCTTTCCTGCACATACCTATTGCCTTCTTTTCTTCCTGGACTAAGCTCTCTAGTTTTTCTCATCACTGAGAGATCCGCCTTCACCATAATGTCACCATCTTGGTGCTCTCATTGAGGTGTCAGACTCTCCTGCTTCTTTCTGCTGCTTGGCTGGGTACTCTCCTGTTTCATATTTGAGTACCCAATTTTTCTGGAATGCAATGTTTTGGGCTTGGACTGAATGTCAAGTGGTGAATTTCAGACTATTAAAGGTCTGAATATTCTGGTTTTCTACATCAAAGTACTGCAAGCCCTCCCTGCACAGCATAATCTTCAAATGTTATTAGACCATCTTTGTTCTACTCTTACATCAGTAGTGAAGAGACAAATTACAGTAAAGCTGAGGACAGCTTTCTCTTGAAATTTCCTTCTATTTTAGTAAACCAATTGACACCTGACCTTTGGACAGTTTTCAGCTGGTTGTATACTCAGCTAATGATGATTTAATCTAGATTCTGCTGCCTTAGTCTGTTTATGAGAATGTCATGTGAGAATGTGTTCTCAGTGTGCCATGTATCTGATATAGCACAACTCTGGTCTGGAAGGTCAGCTGGTCTGTCAAAGAAGAAAATTTTACTGCCTGAATGCAAATGCTGTGACATATCTATTGCTAAGGCAATTTGAGCTACACAGTGCACAGAGAATAAACAAAATGCAAATTCCCCCCCAGATTTATATGTCTCTCCTCTCCTGGGTAATTGTCAGTACCTCTAGTTTTTCATGCCCTTGCTGTCTCAATCCTTATTTGATTGCTGCGCACACATAAAAGGCAGCAGTATTGCAGCTTTTTATTGCAGCAGGGAAATAGAGAGATGTGAAGCCATTTACTTCCAGCTTTCCCATGTGCTCTGACCAGCCTGTGACCACGTCCTAGTGTAACTCCAGTACCTGCTGCTTTTAAGAGACAGACACACTGTAATAAGGGACTGAAGAATCCTCAGGAAAACTGGAAAGGTGCTGTAGAGTGTCTGTGATGTCTTTCTGCACTACAGACACTCTGGTCTGTAGGCTGAATACCACAACCCCATAGATGTCGATTAGGGCTTTATCCTGGGAGAGAGGGATTCAGATTAACTCACCTAAATAGAAAGCTGATCTGGGATTTCCAGCATTTTAGATGCATGCCCTAGCCATGGAGCTGGCTGGATAAGGCGTGCAAGCTATTTCTTTTCACTGCTGTCTTTGGCATGCTCTCCACAAGATCCCTGCCCCAATCTGCCAAGCAGACCTGGAAAGTATCAGGCTGTGCTCTGCAGATGAGTAAGTCAGAAAGGTGCAGACTGTGAATCCTAAAAGCGGTCAAGCATTACTTTTGTGTACTGGTACTTAATACTTACTGAAATGATACACCGTGGGGGATTTCAAGAAGCCAAAATGTGATGACTTGGGATACTGGTACAAGTTTAAACAGAAGCAGGAGACTAGCTGAATTTTTAATTTTTAATGAAATTTTTAATTTTTAATTTTTAATGAAATAGCTGTCAGGTATTTCAACTTTGAATGGTATTAAATCCCACAGTTGGTCAGAGACATTTTTTATGCTGTGCTGCATTTTGTTGTTTGCTGAGTGAAAATACAGGGTAAAGATCCAGAGTGGAGGCAGAGGCTTGGTGGGGCAAAGAGAGTTAGGCAAGGTTCAAAGCAGTGAGACAGAGACAGCTAACCAGTGATGTGTCTAAGTAGTAAATAAGGAGATACAGCAACATACAAAACAATTTCTTAAGGAACAGAATCAAGGAATAAACAACACAAGTTTTTTATTGTTAAGGTCAAAGTCTTTCTATTTTGCAAGAAATATTAAGCATGCCACCTACTGAAGAGCACTGCATGCACTTTCTTCCAGTTTGTAGCTAGCAAGATATTTGTCCATGAGTGGGAATAGCACAGCCCAGTCACTCAAAACCTAAAGCATTGATCATAACAACACTTTAAGTCCACAGTAATTCAGATTTCTAGAGATTTTTATTTCTGTGTCTGGAAAACAGTGGGACTTAATACACTGGTTGAATCTTTCCAAACAAAAAGATTCTGTTGTGAGATGAGTGCCAAAAGGACACCAAAAGGCCTGCAGTAAGATGACTCTTATTAACAGGAGATTCAGAATTATGATGGAACGATATCAAATACAAAATATAAATGCAGGTATGAGATTCTGCACTGCCCCACCAAGAGAATGGGGTCTGTTTCCCAAATATTTCCTACCATATTATACTGTTTACCTGCACTATTTCTGTGTGAGAACACTGCATCCAGTGTGCAGATGTAGACATAGTGTTTATACGTGTGTTATGGCACTAAAACAATTATCTAGAATGTTCCAATGCTGCAACATTTAGCTGCTCCTGTACGTGACTTCTGGGAGATCAGGGATTTTAAGTGAGTGTAAAAATATAACCCCCTCCCACACACGTTGTCTTTGTGGGTATATAGGACACCAACACCCAAGAGATGTCCTGCAACACGAACATTGGAGTAAAAGTAGTAAAGTAGTACACAAATAAAATAAATGCAGTATATAAATAAATAAAAGTTTGAGTTTTTCCTAGTTAAAGCTTTTCAAATATAAGTATCACATATTTTAAATGTTACAAATCTTCTGCTTAAAATCAGAAGGAAAAAGTCATAACAGCTAGAATTTGCAATGTTCTACAATTCCTCTTTTCTCATACAACTCAGCATATCATTGGGTAAATCAGTTCTGTTGATATCATCTTCCTGGTCAGACTGTGACATGTCTAGTTTTATATGAAATACCAGATGTTAGTAGAGTAGCCAACTTCCTCCTAGTCTTTGCTTGCTTATAATTATAACTGACTACATTTAATCTGTATTTTGCCCTCTGTATTTTTTATTTTCATATTTTAACTTGTTGCCCAACCTATGGACATAACAAATTACCTTCTCAGCTTTTTATCTGATGTTTTCAAACTTCCTCTGAAATTATGAAACACAAATGTCACATGCACACTCATTAAACAGAAACACAAGTATTCAAGTGAGAAAATAATATTAGCAAGGTAAAAACCGAATGTATCTCATTCTTCAGTGGGGCATCTCCTCTTAACATAGATTTATATGAAAAGAAAAACAGGAAATTACTTTCCAAAATGGTCAATATCAGAATACAGTATTTTCAGGTACTAAGGGAAGACTCAAAGGCAGGAAACCTTAATTGGGGTTTCAGCCCTGGAATGGATTTTTATTGCACAAACAATAGTGAATTACTTTGGACTAGATCAGAAATCCAGTTAAAAAAAGTAGTTGTACTATTTGACATAAAAGACTTCAGCATTCTTGCATAATGCCAAAATGCAAGAATATGTTTATTCTTTTTGGTGCCTGTTGTCTTTGTATATTTCCAGAGAGCTGAATAGGTTTTGTACAAAGGTATGGCTGCTGCCAGACACAGAGCAGGTCCTGCTGCTGACAGTACAGCCAAAGGAATGGGAAACACGGGTTTGAAATCTCTCAAAAAAGGGAAAAACTTTTGCAATCCACTATTTTCAACACAACCAATCCCAATTCAAAATACTGAAATGGTTTAAAGAGGACAATTTAAGGCAAGGAATTCCTGAACACCTTTTGCTTAACAAATGTGCATTGAAACAAACAGCCACAACTGAGCCTACTCCTATGCACTCCATGTGCTCTGAGAAGCTTATTATGAGATCCATTTCCACATTGGGTTGCTCAGATGCTGGGGCAGCAGTTTGGTGTGGTTTGCAGGATCACAACTTTGCACCTATTTGCATCTCCCAAGTTCCACCTGGCTTCATGCTGTGGGGCAAATCCAGTTTTAAATTGCTGCAGTGTTCAGATGGAGCTGATGCCAGGAAAGCCCAGCAGATCAGAGCAGCTCCCAAACAGACAGAGATTTTAACCTATTTGACATGCTGTTTTTAAGAGATAAAATGGGAAAGAAATAATGGTCTGCAAGATCACAATTGCTTTTTCAGAAAGGCAAACATTAGAACACCCATCTAGAGTCAGTGGCCTAGAAAAATGCCTACATCATCTTGTGTGCCAGATTTTCTGCATGTTCTTAAGGAAGGTGTAAGCCATCATCAACAGTCTACCCACAAGGTCTGCAATTCTAGGACATTTTGCCTCCCATGAACCATTTGTAGGCATTCTTTTCTATCACAGTCTTAAAGTTCTACTTACTTCAAACTTAAATTCTATCTCTCTCTTAGCTCTTCAGTAGTAGAAGTCAAAGTACTGTATAATTGTGCCAGCAAAATGTGCAAATCCCACTGGGGAAGCAGAGCTGGGGACGGGGTAGCACAGGGAGGGAAGGAGAAATCCTACTGCTTCAGAAATGGGAAGGGAGAGACACTGCAACTGTGGGCTGGCACTGCTCTGTGCCTGGCTGTGACCTGTGGGTTCCCATGAGAGTAGGCATTCTATAAGGAAGTGAAGAAAGGAAGAGCAAAAGCAGAAACCATGATCTTTAACGTTTCTCTTTAGCTTGAAAACCCCTGTGTCTAACAGAGTACATTTCTTACTTCAGATTTGATCCAGCCATTTTCCCCCTTCAGAGTCTAAAATGCTTTCCATATGTTTAACATTCTTCTAATGTATTTTCCATCTATATAGTGTATTGTCTATTCTATTTCTATTCAGCCATTTTGTTTAATCAGCAGGACACCCTGTCTGATCCAATAACTAATTTGCCAGCCTAAGGCTAAAACTCCTCTGTTATCTAGCAGTACTCCTATTACTAAGAGTAATTTGCTAATATACTATAGGTAGCACTTCAGATGCTGGTGTCTTTGCTTTTGCAATATTAATTACTAAGAATCATATTCCACAATGCTCTAGGTTACAGCTGCCCCAAAACATATGCTTATAATTTCCTCCTGGGCTGAAACTTCTCCAGCATAAATTATTTTCTTGTGATCCCAATCTGTGTAAGTGTTCTGGTGCCCAGGACAGTCTGAAGTATATTGGATTGCATTTGTTTCAATTTAGTAGTCCTTGTTGATTAATAGCTCTTAACTCATCTGCTCACACAATTTCCTCCAAGTATTTAGATAATCCATCTTCTTCTGCCACTATTAAATTAAAGCATCATCTTTCCTTTAGAGAATATCATGGAGAGGTTCCCACTCCCCAGAACAAACACAGTATTTCATAACTCTCTCTCCTAGGTGTCCTTACCCAAGCCATCCACAGCCTAATGAACTTCTGCTCTCAGCTTGTTTTCCTTCAGGAGCTTTTCATCCCTCAGACCAGTCTGTGTAGAACAGACACCTGGAGGTCCAAATAGGGGAAAAACTCATTTGCTCTAGTTTAGTTATAGGGACCAAAACTAGCAGAGAACAGCTTAGGCTCAAACAGAAGCAGGTGGCAGGGCATGGAAGTAATGTGGGAAGACCAGAACAATTCAAGCATGTCCTGCCACTCCTTGGCTGCCTTCCAGACCCACAGCAATTCTGCAGCTATAGTTACATGAGCTCTCCCCTTAGAGCATATGGTCCCTGAACCTTCCTCTATGTTTCTGTACAATTTATCTGCTTTCCACACTTAACACAATACCTGATAGGCTTCTTAATACAACTCCTCATACAGGTACAGGCTGCTGGCTTTGGCTCATTGAAGAAGTCTTCAGAAATGGAATAAGGTTGTGTGACGTATCTTGGGAGGGTCAGTGTGTGGGCTGAGCCAAATCCCCATGAATAGCAAATCTATCACATCAGGCTCTCCCTGGGAAATCACTGTTGGGCTGGTAGCTGACGCAGCCCTGTCCCCTACCCCCAAATTCCTGGCTAGCTAATTAGGGATGGGAAGAAGGGTTGCATCATATGATAGGCAGACAAAGAGGGGCTCTTTCTGTCCTGGCTCAGTTCCAAGGTTTATTCTTGAAGGGGTCCAGAATGAAGAGAGAGTGAGAGGGTCAGCTGATACAGGGTTTTATAGGATTTAGGATACAGGAAATGACATAGGGTTTGGGATTGGATGGGATTGGTTGTAACTGGATACCTTCCAACTTGGCTTGGTCATAGACCAAGGGACAGACCAGTGGTCATAATATGTTGTGTAATGCAACAGGTAGCAAGGTCTGACCCATGCCAGGTGACTGGGAAGTCACAGGGTGCTAGCACTAGCTCTTGAGCTGGTGAGGAGGGACTGTATGAAATGCTGAGCATCCTCATCTCTGACAGAGTCAGGGAGAGCTAGTGCAGGATCACAGCAAGGAAGTGCCCAAGTCCTCTGTTTGATGAACTGGCCTTTCAGGCTAAACCACAAAATGCTTCTCCCTTGTTTCTTTCCTGATATGTAAGAACTGCAGGAGTAGGTTCTCATTCTCTGACTAATTCTGAGTGTGTAGGAACATAAATCAGCTCCAGATCAGGCTCTGCTATTCCAAAGCTCTTCACAAAATGGCAGGTGTTACTCAATAGCACTGTGGTGGATTTAATGTGTGAAAATTAGATATGGGGAAAAGAACTACAAGTAAGAATAGCAATGTGTGGCCCTAAAATGAGAAATATTTTTAGTTCAAATGTGAAGGACAAAGTAGGCCAGTAGAGTACTTATGAGCTCCCTCTTGAGGTCTGAGGCTTGAACCTGAAGGTGGCTCAGTAGGCTGGTGAAGTCAGAACATGAGAGCAACTTACAGTAATTTCATGATTATAAGCCGCACCTCCCAGTAGCCGGGTAGACCACGGGATTTGTCCATATATAAGCCACACCTGAATATAAGCAGCACTTTTTTTTTTTTTTTTT
>VRYO01002781.1:16956589-16980258 GCA_009812075.1 Sialia sialis | reverse complement strand
TTAAATGCTAAAAATCCTGAAGAAGTACACTAGGACAGCTTCTGGGAGACTGTGAGCCTCCCCTGGTTCTTTGGCTAATACTGGCTTAGTTTTGAACAGTACCTGGTGCTCTAGGTGCCATGTGCAGACACTTTGCAGAGTTACATATAGGGCACTGCTGCTCTGGTCATTCCAAAGCACACCACAAAGGACAGCTACTGTGGTGCCCATAGTTACCTTTTCCACTTATTTAGTCATCATTCTTTCTACACATTTTTCTTACAATCATAATCTCTATCTCCCATTACCACCTATCAGCACAGATATTTGGATATTTCCTCATCTATCTTTGTAGAGGTATCTGTGGTAGATCTTGGAGACATATCTGGCTTGTTAGTCTTATCCCAAAACCAGTGTATTCTTAAGCAACCAACATTTCAGCTGTACAACCAGAGCAATTATCTTCTTGTCTCTCATGCCAGCTCAGTGCTGGGCTCCCCATTTCTACTAAAATTAACAAGACTTAGCAGTTACTATGTGCCTTTGAGAATTCCAGATTATATCTGCACAGTTTATGACAAGAAAATGCTAACTGGGCACATAGTAATTGCCGTGCTAGAACAAGGATAAACCACAGCACTTTGATATTGAGGCACCTTAGAGAAAAACTCTGCTACCTTCTGTACATATTATCATTCTCAGTAGCTTACTAGAGCAAGTTGCTCCCGCACAGCAAGTGCTTACTAACTGTTATCAAAGCCATTCCATTAATCATTCTGCATAAAGTCAGACAAATTACTGAAGTTCTAGAAAGAATGTAACAGTGAGAAGGAAACAATTCCTCATGTTAGCGACTCTACAATCTGTTCATCCTGCTGTGCTCATCAAACTTGACAGCCATTTTCAGAACCAGTGACTCATTTTAAGTTTGCATTACAGAAAACTTTCCAATATAGAAATGCCAAAATAGAAGAGCATTCCCCTCTAAACAATGATGCCATGAGTGCTGAAAATGGACTGCTTAAAGTATTTTAAACCTTCTGCTTGGGTGGGGCTGAGGAGGGATTGCCCAGTCTGTAGTTCCTCGGAGCATCAGTAGGTTGCAGCAGAGTGTTAAGTACAGCCTGGGAGGAGGGTGTTAAAAGGGCAGGACACTGCTGTCACAAAATGTGCCTGAAGCCAACACAGCGATGTCTTGGGAGATATGTGGGAGAATTTTGCTGAACAGATTTGAACCGTTAGAAGCTGGGCTTTAAATTACATACAGCCGGAGCTTGTGCTTTCTTAGGATGCCAATGTTAGTTTGGAGCCTTGGCTTCAGCCAGTGACATGATGGATTGACACTGATTTGGGAAAGGGAAGTTCCATTTCTGCAGTACCAGCTCCGCAGTTTGGTTTGGATTCAGGAAGGGGAATGCTGCCTTTAGATCCTTTTCTCCATAGAATACTACAGTGAAACCCAGAAATTTATGAGAGAAAGAAAATAAGAAATATCAAAGCAACAAATTAATATGATAGAGTAGTTGTAAAAAAAGTAAATTTTGGCAAAGAAACAACACAATCTAGTACTCCAATAACAAAACCACCATAAAGAGTTGTTTGTCTCTTGATGATACATTTGGATATAAGAAAAAAAGAATAATTCAAACAAGGCTCCCAGCAGTTATTAATGGGGTCTCTGTTCCCTTCAATTGTTCTTTTTCTCTAATTTGATTGTAAATAATAACTCCACAGCTGTGTCTTCTGTAACCAATTCCATCTCTCTAGGTTCCTATATTTAGCCTACATACAAGCATGCGCAAAAAGTAACAAAGACATAAAGAATGCTTAGCCTTTAGCAAAATCATACAAAAGAACTAATGAAGCTCACTCTAATAAGCTTTACTGAATGACCAGCTGTAAACCTTCATTTGCATTCCACAACAGGGATACTCAGAGAATGTTACCCTTCCTCTAAAGGTATGGAGTTACTCCCTTTCCAATGAGTAACTTGAATTTCTCACACACTGAAAGCAATGCATTGCCAGAAATGGCCCTGAGCAACTGGTCAAAGGATACTTCTCTTCTGAAATAAATTTCAGGTGATAAAACTTCCACTTATCTTTCTATTTTTAGCTAACCAGCAGGCTACCTGAAAAAAGAAACACAATCATGCTGGGTACTGACAAGAGCATCTTCCTTTTCACAATTTCTTCTTTGTTCGCATCATATCCCACACTAAACCCACCCTTTCTGTCCTGTTGTGTCACCAATGAAGCCAGCAGCCAATTATTCCAGTTGCAAGGAAAATATTTAAGATTTAATGACTCATGCTTCTGTACTGTTAAACTACAGAGACTCTGGCTAACATAATTTATAGTAACCTTGGTGCATCTCCCGTCCTATTTGCACAGACCAACCTCAGTTGCTCAAGTTGGATCCTTGTGTCAGGACGTTGAGAATCTGAAGTTAATACCTTCTGTTTTCTAGTTATGGATTTGGCAGAGAACAACAATGGCCAGGAGACACTTGGTGCTTATTAAATACTGAGGCAACATGAGGAACATGAGGAGCAGACCCTTTAAATAAGGCAGTCACATTTAGACAGTAGGAGATGTATTACTGTCCTCCACTTGGAGTTACTTGAATTGTGCATAACAAGAGTTGGAAAAGAGCCTGGACAGCCAGAGCAGAGGATATAAAATCCCTCCAAAATAACATACCTCTTTGGAAGCTTCATTAGCTTCTATAGAAAAAGGTATATACTCTTGTCCAAAGAGGTTTCCCGTAGTGGTTGCCTGGAAAGCACCAGTAAGGAAAAGTTTCCACCCACAAAATGAACCTCACAGGTAAATATATCTTGAGGAAAATATCTAACCACTCTCTTTTAAACCCAGAAAATACTTTCATTAGGCTTTCTATGCTGACTGCTACAATAACTGATGTGTAATTTCTGTTTCTGATTTAACTTTTTTCCCTTGGAACATGCAGGCTCTCCAAAACTAGAATTTTCACCTTGAAAAAATATCCTAGTGGGGAAGAACATAGGAAAGAAAGGTTCATATCCCTTTCTATTTGGGATGGTGCCCTGAATGTGAATTCACGCAATTTCCCTTACCATATACAGGCTCTTGTATCTGTAGTGTGGTACTTGGCAGCATAGCATGATTAAGTTCTAAGTTAGATTAAATGGTTCATTTCCATATAGGAACAGAAGCAAAAACTACTCTCCTCTGTGGATGATTTCCAGTGGTGAAAGCTGGCAGGGACAGAAAATGCATTCAAGATGAAAATATCAGACCTTCATTCATTGTATTTTTGCAAAAGGAAGCTATAATATTAACAGTAGACGTAATAGAGTCTGCCTCTCTCCTGCTGGAACTGTTTCATTTTGGGTAGATAATTAAATATTCACTGGGACAAAGAGTGAAAGAGAGAGTTGTGAGCAGGAAAACCAAGGCAGAAAAACTAATTTCAACAAACCATATTAAAGGAGTCAGTTTCACTTCCATGAAAAATTTTGACAGTATTTAATTTATTTCTTAAACCAAAGGGTTAGCTTCGCTCTGTGGTCCTCATCTGAAAGATTTACATCCTTGAAACTCAATAGCCACAAATAAGATAAAGAAACAAAAGGAGCAGTATAAATTTAGTCTTGGTACAATACTCAGTTCTGGTTACCATAGCAGTATCTGCATTACTTTTCTGGACTTAAGGTAAACAGAAGGATCAACTAGCTTCTCATTCATTTTATATGTCTTTAACAAAGCTATGCTTATTAACATGATTTCATTGTGAATGCTCCATGCACAACATTTCAGACTAAAAATAAAATTGTCCCCAATCCACAGGGTAATTTGAATACAATGAAAAGCTAAGAAAACCCACTCCCTTTCTAATTACAAAGGGGAAAAAAATTACACTGACTATAAGAGATGAAAAAAAAAAATCCATCTCTTTCAAAAATAAATGCTCTGTTCAAGATGTGCATATTTTCCAATTACATTGTTTCCCTTGATGAATATTCCAGTATGTTTCTTAAAGTCCTGGTGTAGTGAATATGACAAGAAATTCACACACTTTTTATGGTAAGGAAGAATGCCAAGAATACAGCTGAAGAGGCCAGATTTGTAATATGGTAGAAGCAGTCTGGGAATTCCTGATTTCTGTCTAATTTATTGGCAGCCAATACCAGATTTCCAGCAGAAAAGACCTTTCATCCAGAATTTAAACAACACTCTCACAGCATCATGCTAAGAACAAATTTGTGGCCAGCAGAGGCAATGGTAATTCCTCAAAGGCTCCTCAGCCCCTACATAAGTCCTTGAGCAACTTGCATTCATTGATGTTTATGAATACGTGGAATTAATGTTAGAAGGAAGACAGCTTTGTCTGGGGGCCCATGCTGGCCACAGCCCTCTCAGAGACACACGGGGCAGTAGCTCCAGAGGAAATCCTGCATGCTGGCTGGCAGAAAAGGAAAAGTCAGATTCACAACAGTGGAGGTCAGAAGGGAGGTTCCAGAAACATAAGCCAGATATTTGGCATTAAAATACCAGGCAGGAAGAAGGGAGTGAACACCAGTGAACCACATTTCACTCTTAGCTCCTGGAATCATTTGGAGTTCCAGCAGTTCACTCCATTTGCCCTGGCAGTTTGCTCCCAGTGATAGCAATACCTGCCTAAGGATGCCCACTGTTGAAACGTGCCAAGTGCTCTGCAGTGCACAGTAATATCACTGTAGCTGCCTTCAGAACTGGTAAAGTACAGCCTGAGACACAGAAGAGCTTTGCCTTACACATGGGACAATTTTCTGCAGCTGGAGTTCAAGTTCCCTGAGCCAAACCAAGGGCTCTCTTCCCTTTGCCTGCATTCCTGAGAGCAGAATTGCTTTGTGTGTAGAGAAAAAAGAAAAAAAAAATTGACAATGACTTAAGCTACACTCCCTCCATGAATATGCAGCTTTGTGTGCATTTACAGAATGCTGAACTAGAACTTACTGCAGCAGGCTCTCTCCTGGTTCAAAAAGATCAACAGATTCTTATTTGTCTGGCACCAAATCCCTCCTGTGTCCCAGGCAGGATCAGTGTAATCTAAATCACTGCACACTGAGCTCCCCTGGAGCGAGGTGCTCTCCCTCAAAGACCCCAAAGCCCCAATCTTTGGCCAAGGGACACCTCAGATTCCCTGTTGTCATTTTCCTCTTGCAAGCCTAAGGTCTCCATATAAATACATATTTCAAATCAAGCTTGAAGCAAAGTAGAACACGGATTTAAATATTACATTACACGGTTTGGACTCTGGAGCACTGAAATAAATCAGAAATGCCTTTAAGCAAAACAAAGCAAAAGAAGATGCTGAAGTCTTTCAACCCCAGATAGCTTCTTAGCCAGGTACTGGCACATTTTTCATTTCTCATCCTGCCTTCCCAACAGCAAGGGTCTATGGTTAGTACAGCTTCCTGCTCTCTGAGAGAATTTTTTTTTTGCCTTGACAGCTGAAAGAAAAAAACCTCTGAAAGAATTTTGATTAAATGTTAAACATTTTAGATGTCAACATTATTTTGGATTCCAATAAAAGGAAGTTGAAACAATTAATTTGACTTAAAATGAGATGTTTTACTTATAAATTTAGAACCTCATTTACCTGAAATCACACACTCATTACTGAAATCACACATTCAAATGACATCTTAAATGTTAAAATAAAATCTTTTGTCACTTCCAGAATGAAACATTAAGGCTAATATTTTAGCATTCCCATTTCCTTCTCTTAAAGAAAATATTTGACAAGTTTAACAAATGTAGTTTTGATTTCCCGGAATTTTTCAGATTTCCAACAATTTATTTTAAAGTTAGACCTGGTATGAATAAACAAACAATTTTTCATCATGTCATGCAAATGTGAATAGCTACAATCAAACCAAACTAAAGAAAACAGGATTGAAATAAAAGGGTTTAAATTTGCTGCTGATTTATCTCAATCCTTGAGTTTTCCTTCTTCTTCTAGATCAATCAAACAGCAAAATATAAAAAGCAGCAGTAATGGACCTGAAGACAGTAAAGGTGGTGTCAAGTTTGCAGACATGTTCCATGTCTGTAAATCTCAGCAAACATCTTGAAAACATGACTTGGATTTTAAACTCATAAGGAAATAGGGGTGATGATCTCAAAACAGATGTGGTCTGCAAACCACAGCGAAGATTTTTCCAGAGTTTTCCTTGGTTTCAAAAACAACATAAATTTCAGGTGATTTTTAAGCTGACAGGAAGATGTTTTTCTCCAAGCTCTAAGCCTTTCATTCATGACAATTAACATACTGTCCCTATAAATTTAAGCTTATTAAATAATTCAAATAACATAGTATTGCCCAGAACAGAAAAAAACTTAACATAAGAATATCTAGTGAGGGCCCATCTGTTCAAGAAAAGAATGCTAATGAAGACTGAAAAAGGCAATTGCACTTTTATTTTGTTTTTAGTTGCTCTTTTCATCTATTCATAAATTGCAAATGAGAGAACTGAAACTGCCAGTATATTACACTCATGTCCAAGACCTCCACAGTCAAGTATCCCACTTCTCCCCATGGGTCTTTCCAGCTTTTAGGAAAACCCTCTTAGTATAATTCCCACACTAGCCCACTAATACTTTGCAATTTGGCTTCTGGCTCCCATCCCTGTCTCTCAGATGTCTTTGTTTGCTTGCCCATCTCAAAGACAGCACATTTTGTAACACTAATTAGGACTGGACTGTGGCAATACAAAAACTGCATCTTCTTTAGGAGCTCCTCTATACCCTAATAACCATTTGTTTGGTAGATTTTGACTGCCCAGCAGGAGCACATGGCCTTGGTTGGGGTTGGGGCTCTGAATTGAGATACTGTGAGGCAACAGCCTCTGTACAATAGTCCTGAAATCCCTACTGGAGACAATTTTGTCTTTCACTGAAAGATCTTCTTCTTTTCTGTTATGCTCATTTAATGGAAATAAGGTTTCTACTCATTAGAAGTAAAATTTGCATCCAATTCACCTCTAGGTTTTTTATGTTTCATTGCAACAAAACCAAGGGGAACACCAGAAGAATCCAGTATTTCAGTGGCATAAGGACACAGAATAAAGGGAAGATGACAAAGCAACAATTTTATACTAATTGATGTTCAGTCTCAAGGTTTTCACATTAGTAATAACATCAAATCTTTAACAAGTACAGGCAGAGGAACAACAAATGGCTGTAAAGCTGTTGATTTGCAATTAAGAGGAAGGGTTCCCAATTCCTGTGGAATTGGTGGAGAGCACATCAGCTCCTGCATAATATCTGAGCATCTGAAGCTATGCTGTGACCAGGTTTGGGAGCTGCAGTTGCCTGTTCTCCTTGATACACTTCATTTCTATTGTCTACTTTAAACCACAAGCTGTGCCTGTCAGGAGCTCACTCTTTCAGGAAACTCAGGCCCAGCCATTGGATTCCAGTCTTGGTGAAATTTGATAGAGCTTGCTCTAACTCACACTACAATAATAATACACTGCATTCACAAGTTTTATGTTAATGAAATGGGAAAAAAAATTACTTGCCTGTCTTGATTTCAACCCATGGCTTTGCCTCAAGCTAAAATACACGCTAAGTGAGCTTGAACTAATAATGTCATCTCTGTGATTGCTAATGATTTAATTAAATGACTATAGTTACATTCAAATAAATATCTGAATCTCATTTTCTGAAGTGCAAAAAATTATTTTAATTAAACCTGATTACAGAAGTCATCGAAGGAAGTATTCTCTTAGTACTTGTACAGTGAAATGGAATCCATTAATCACTTTGATCTTCACATTTGAAATACTACAAAAATAAGTGCCTGTAAAAGGAATTGTTGTCATGTTCTATAGAAATACATTGGTACAAAATCCTGTCTTAATGGGAAATTACAGATGAGAAATTAAAGGCTACTGAAGCTCAAAATTCAATAGTGCTGTTTCTTCAAAAAAATATATCTCTCGCTATGCATGTGAAATTACTCAGATTTTTATTTTTCAGATAAATGGTAGATTCTCGTTTTAGAAGGAAATTAGAAGGAAATTAAGAATATTGTTGTGTGTTCTATGGTGGGACTACAGCTGCTGTGGGAACCACCACACTAAATTTCCATACAGCTGTGTTTGTCCTCAGCCAAACAGTGGAATTAAAATAGTTTTCAGCATTCATATTTTTTTTAATAGGTGAAAAAAAAAAATCATTTCAGTAGAATCTCAGATTCAAATAAACACTTCAATTTCAACAATTCAGATTTTTTTTTTTGTATGTAACAGGTCTTCAACAAAAATAAATGCAACTGAAAACAATTTAATTTCTTTGACACATTGACCTAAATAGGTTTATTTCAGAAAGCTGAGTTTTCTACCTGGATTGACATGCCTCAGTGTATTAAAGTTACTAGAAAAACATAGAGCATGTGTTCTGGAACAGTCTAGTTCTGCTGCAGCTGCTGGATTCCTTTTACTGCCATTGGGAAGGTCTGTGGAAAAAAAGGCTTATAAGAATTCAATACTGAACTCTCCCAAAGATGACCAGTTTAAAGCTTTAGCTTCTGTATAGCCTCCTTTCCAGGATAATTTCTGAAGAGAAAAGCCTAGAAAGCTGAGTAGAATCGCTATTAATTGGGAAAAAATGTTTTATTCAATTATATATAATGGCTAATTTTTTAACACCTTGCCCAAATATATTTAAGTCTGGACTGCTGCAACCATGACCTGGCTGTGAGCAGAGCTTTAGGATCACATCACCCTGTAGTTTCTATTCCACTCTCATAACCTGATTGCCTGAATTTTGAGTGCTCTTTCTGTGCTGTACACATTATATTTTCCAGTCTGGAAGATTCACATTCCCCCCAGTAACTAAAGCAAAGGTGCTTCTGTTTCTTGAATTTTCTACAAAAATATAGTTCCACAATTACAACCATGGCTATGTGCTAGATAGTCGCACTGCATCTTAAATGTGTACCTCTAAAGGTACAGTCACTGTTAGATCTTTACGTTTTTAACAAGCTGTTGACAACCTTGGACAGGCTTAGTTTTCTACAGATACAGCCAGTAGAATATTATTTCAGAAATTATAAAAAAAATAAAGGCTTTCTTGCATGTTATAAAATTGAATCAGAGTTTTCAAACTTGTGGGGCAAGATCTCAGTTGATATAAATCCCTTCTGTTCACCCCAGTCTAGACAATTCAATTCAATCTGCCTATGAATCCAGACCAGGGTTTCCTTCTCTGATTAATAGCTATCAGATGATGTTCTGCAGAAGGACTGATATGTTCCTACTATTATTCCCCTGTTTTTTTGTATCTGCCATTTACAATCTACATTGACATATTCCTTCCAACAATAAGATTCTACTTTAATTTCCTGTACATTGCCTGGTACACCTGGGTCATGCATTGCAGCTATGAAAGCCAGAAAAAGTATAATTAGAGAGATTGGTAAAGGAGACTTGTGATTACGTCTTGGATACTTGTTTTGAGCCCTTTCTAGTCTAACAGGGTGTGGTGGTGCATTGCCCCCATCCTCCTCCCTCAGGCTGTTCCATGATCTCAGGAATCCTCGTTGGCCTTGACCAATGGCCCCATAGCTTAAACTCCCCTTGAGCTTATCAGAAACTGTCTGCAGCAAGAACTTCAGTTGCCTGACCAAGGGAGGGGACAAATGATAATTAAGCATCCCTGGACAGTCTTGAAACATTACTTGCCTGAATCACAGCCCAGGAACACAATATTATTCTTATTGGACCTTTGAAAAATTCCAATAATTGCTGCATTGGATTATGGCTTGGATGGACGTTGACTGATGACCAATGCCAATCATCCTGCAACCTCATAAGCAGTGGTGCTAAGTGAGGCCCTTAGAGCTCCCTGGGGTCACAGGGGGCAGTGGCAGCCCCTCCCCAACTGGGACAGCTCAGCTTGCCAGCTGTCACCTTTGCAATACCTGAGGCCACCCTGAAATCTGCTGAGGGGTCTGAGCTATGATCCCAAGGATAGAGACTAACCCCTTGTCTGCTGAGAAATGCAACAGCATCCAAAGTATTCCACTGAATTTAGCAGGTACCTCTGTACATCTGTACATACGCACATTTACATCCCTGTGCAGGTGTGAATTGACTGAAATACTCCATAGCAACCATGGAATGAATATTGCCATCTCAGATCTAGAGCTACTGCTGTGCTTATAGGAAATCGTCATCAATTAAGGGCTGTTAAATGCTTTTGGTGTAAACTGTTGACCAAGTTAGAGGCTAAGTTTGGGCTCTGCCTTGCTTAGGCTCCATCAGAAATACAGAAATCAAGGGGGACTATTCTGAACCTTATGACCCAATGGGAGGGTCTCCCTCACCTTATTGCATCCTCAAACTTTTGCATCTCTACCTCTCTGCATCCTTACGCTGTTGTGTTCCCTGTCTCTGCAAATCATTCTAAACACATTCTAATCTGAATTTCCTTTGCATGCTTCATCTATGCAATAAGTAATAGAGTGAACTGTGCTGTCAAACTTCATTAAGTTACATTTTCACAAATTTCTATTAAACCCGTTTTTGCTAATAGCTTTGATGATGATGCTTTAAGCGACCTAAATCACTCATTTGTGACACCAGACCCCACTGGTAACACTCCTGGCAAATATTTAAACCTTTCCAAGCACCTAGTTAATATTTATACTAAACAACACATTGTAATCAGACAATTAAAATCCAAAAAGGGAAAAGACTCACTGACAAACATAATCAAATCTCTCTAGATATAAATCTCTTTCTATGTCTCCTCTATAGACATCACCAAGTGAAGCTGACAGACATAATAGCACACTAAAATTACATAATTTTAAATCTTATTTTAGGAATTTTATGTAATCTGCTGGCTGCTGTGCATTGCAAAAAGAAATGATAAGAAACAACACAAACCAAGATACCTTCATACAGACAGCATCTTACTGACAAGCTGTTTAACCTTTTCCTGCATTTCACTACTACTCTGTTGCCAGCTGTCAGAAGACATGGCAGAAGATGCATCTAAACATTCCAGGGCCCTCTGCTGACATTTCCATTATTCTGAACCTCCTCTTGACAAAAGTTAATGAGACACTTCACTCGCATCCAACCCAAACTTTGACATCTGACATTGCTGGGATTCTGAATTTTTCCTTTTGTCTGTGCTGCACCTTTACACTGAATCCTGTTAATTAAATCATCTCAATACCACAAAATAGTTTTAAGAATTGCAGGTTTGGCCCTTCCCACCACAGACTGAAAAGCCATATGATGTTTATTAGCATGCAGCACATGCTACTTGGAGTTGTCTGGGAGGTTGATGGAGTTAACTTGAATGCCATCCTGGCAAATCTCCAGCTCCTCTTTGCCACCTGCAAACCACATCCTCCCTCACAAAGGATGCTCATTTCACCATTCCCCGCAGCAACACCAGCTTCTGAACAAATTCCTGCTTTCCCTTCTGTTTCAGGTATGGGAAGTGCTCATCCACAAAAGTAAGGCCTTTGTAGAGCTTTCCAGATAAATGAACTTTGAGCTACTGAATAGTTTGCCCCTCATTTGACTTAGTGCAGCCTTTTTGTCTTTTTTAAATAAGTCATTTTTGAACATACTTTTAAGTGTAGTTCAGTGCAAGTATGGCTATAGGTCTTCATTTAGCCTAGACTGGAGAGTCAGTGCTTCGGTTCTTTAAGAAAATGATGAATTTACTGAATGGTAGAGATTCAGATCAGCCAAATTATTGGAAAATTGAATTTGTTGAACTGTTTTGAAATTAATGGGGAGAAGGAGTACTAAAAACATTTAAGAAATAAAAAGAATGACTGTATGGCAGTATAGTCTGAAAAGCTTTCACAGAGGTAATAGGGAATACTCCAAAACAATTTTAAGACTTGTATTTTAAGGGTTTTGTGTTGTTTATCACATTATTTCAGTTCTTAAAGGCATTTACTGCAAATTACTAAAATGGCCGTTCAGCTAGAGGTGTTGCTGCATTACTGGTTTTGCAAGATTTTGTGTGAATGATAAATTCTTCCTCTTAGAAGACAGTGGGATAGCCTCTGTAATTCAATTAGCCTTAACAAAATAGGTGCCTAGCATTAGAAAGAGCTACCTGAATCTCCAAGTTTAAACAACTCTTTGTAGGCTATCACTGCACTACCAGGTTAGTTTAACAAGCAATGGTAATTATTGAGAGACCAGTGTCTCCATTAAAAGATCAGGGAAGAACCGCTACAGCTCCAGCTATGAATAAAATTGGACATTTAATGAAATGTGCCTTCCCAGTGTTCTTTTCCCTTTTTAACAAATTCATTTTAGAATTAGAATGCAGGACAGCAGTGCACTCAGAGGTATTTCAGGGAGAAAGATGACTACTTTATGCTAAGCTGATTTATTTCTTTTTGAAATCTGACAGTAAAATTAACAACCCCTAGGAGTAAAAGTACAAAAAATTTAAAATTATTACTACCACTTATGTACAGCACAACCTAAATTTTCAAAAATGGTGACCAAGTTGATTATTCATTCTGTATTTGAACACTCAGATAATCTGAAAAGGTGGAAAGCTCCTAGGATCAGTAATTTACATTTTCCCCCTGAAATCTACTGTTTCTAATTTTAGACTCACCAATGCAGAAGTGCTGTACCCTTCCAGAAATTAGGTGTGCTGGAGAAGAATTGACCATTTTCAGATCTTTAGAAGAATAATTCTAAAACTGAGATTCCTGACTGCTGCAAACCAGAGCTCTGACAAGACCCTGGTAGCTGAATAACCAGGATTCTACTAATTAGTATTTACACAAAGATTCTTAAAATTTCTTCTCAGCTCTGAGTCTTTAATCAAATTTAAAGGAAACAAGCATAAATTCTCTGAATAAATTAATGATTTACTGTATCTTAGATTATGTGAGAGGAATTTTAATTCATCCCTGGAATACAGTGATATGTCTTTGGTGGAACTTGCCACTTCCATATGAGCAGGCAGAAACAGAAAGGGTTGAAGAATATGAGAAACAGAGTGCTGGAACCATTTGTTATCCTAAGTCAATAAAAAATAAAATTTGTGTGTGGTCCATATCTAAGGCTAGGCTTAACTTCCTCTAAATAGAGAGGAATGATTGTACATTTGGGTGCAGATTGATGTATCTCAGATTAAAGGCAAGTTATTTTTTAATAAGCATATTCTACAGTAAGGGCCAGTTTCCCATTTTCTCTGTGATTCCATTGCTAATATTCGTGTTAGTAAGGATAAAGAATTGTAGTGGTTTCTCACATGATGGAAAGAATTCTTATTTTACATAATGCTCTGAGCCCAGCACACCTCCACAGGCTGCTGACCTGCAGTGAGCTGCCAGCTCTGACTGCAGCCCAACTGGGAAATCACAGCCTGGCTGCAGACCTGCATCTTTCCTTGGACGTGCACATATACAGAGAAGTTCCAGCTACAGAAATGGTCAAAAGAAATGGGTTTTGAGCACAAGTTTTAAATTACTTCTGCAAATGTTTTTAATCAGGATAACTGAATTAACTTGCTACATATTCTTCTGGAAGGATGCTTTTAAAGTAATCTAATAGTGTAAAATAATGTTCAGCTTTCCTGAACAAAACTAATCTCAAACCTGCAAAATATGTCACTCAATAAGGACTTTGTGGAGCCCAGAAATGTGGTTATTAAAAAAAAAATCTCTTATTTTGGGCCAGTAGTATAAACTCCAGGTTGAATTAAAGAACAAATATGAGAAACAAATTGAATTCTTCTTTTAGCTATCATCATATACTTAGTGATGACAGAATAAATTGTCATTCAATCCAAAAATTCAGCAATTATGTAATGCGAGTCAAAAAAAAGCCCAAAGCAAAAACCAAAGCCTGCAGTAGATCTGTGCAGATCTTGAATTAGGCCTTTGCACTTCATGCTGGAACAAATTAATAAAAGCTCCCATGTTCTGATTCTGTGGACTAAATATTGAGCATTAAAAAAAAAAAAAACAAGTTTAAATGCTCTAATTGTTTACCAAGTAAATGGATATTTAGAGCTTAATTCTGCCCCTAATTAATTTAAGCCTAACCAAAGTGAAATCCAAATTTAAGTGAAGTGTATATTGACTTGAAGCATAAACTTATGACTAATGCCACATACAATACTTAAAACAACACTAGACAGAAAAGATCTTCAGTATAACCTTTAACCTTTCCAAAGTTACACAACTGTTAACAACTGACAACTGATCCTAACATAAGCTTTCTACACCTGTGGGTAGAATTTTCCCACCATCAAGTTAATTTCCTAAAGAAATATTTCTTTGGGATAGACAAGCATTCAAGAATAAATCAGGCTGTGAACATCATACCAAGCTGGAAGCATGGGAATGAAATACCTGGTCACACCAGACAGCAGTTGCTGTGGCAGAATGGAAAAGCAGATGGCAGAAGCAGAAAACTCCAAAGGGGTGTGGCACAAACCAGATGAAAATAGAACACACAAGTGTGTCCTCAAGCATGGGGCTGGGGAGAAAGCTGCAGGGCAATTCAGTCCAGCAATGTTTTTCTCTTTTGATCAAAATATGAAAAAGAGTGAACCACAAAGTTTACCAGATCCCTTTTTCCCACAACTGAGTTACAACATGCTCCTTACTCCTTTGTCTTTCACTTCTCCCCAGTGCTTTAAATGACCTACTAACTCAGGTTTAGATCTACTGAGAAGGCTGCGTAAAATAATATCTCAGAGTACAGCAAATTTTTCCACTTCTCTTGTTATTACAAAAATACAAATGATAAAACCTATATTAATATTTGAAACCATATTATACTAAAAAATGCTACATGAATTAACAAGGGGGTCCTTTCATTTGTAAATACAATGAATTTAAAATTACTGAACAACACAAAATACAACTGTAAGATACTTTTCCTGCTTGGAGTGACTGACTTGTTTGATGGATTTTTTTCTGCCTTAACTAAGGCAAAATTATGTCTGTGATGCATTGAAATATTTTGCATATTGCTTTGAAAAAAAGAAAGCCTTAAGGAATTGCATAACATAGTCTTATCTGAGGATTTCTTTTTGTTTCTTGTAGAGGAAAAGAACTAGGATGCCATCCAGTTATCTATCAACAGGATTCCTTGAAGATTTAATATCTGGTGTATAGAAGAATGACAATTTTGTGCATATAATGTTAAGAGCTTTTGTTTGGGATCATTAATATTTGCAGACATAGAACTGTTCCACATATACACCAAGAAACACACCTTACCTAATCTGTGTTTTGAAATTACTATTATTAAAGTCTATGAAAAATACTGCCTTTTACCATCCAAAGGAATACAATCACAGTGAACAAATTTGCATCTGCTGTTGCTCTATGCTAGAAGAGCCAAACAAAAGAAGAAAGCATTAATATTCATTTGTTTTTATTTAGCTCAGAAGAGAGGCTGACATTGTTAAAGAAAGAGACACTGGGCTAATGAAATCCATAAATAGATTTGATAACATGTGGGAGGAAATCAGCTGGAGCAATAAGTGAGGAAAAAAGAATTCGGTTCTTGAATTTTTCACAGATGAGAAAATCCCATCTAATATTGAGATACAAGTCTGTGTCTTGTTTTTTTCATTCAACTATTTTTTTTCTTTGTAAGAAAAAATCTAGCATATGTTTATAATGACAAGAAATGAACTTTATCTGCTTCTGTAAAAATGGTAGCAGTGTATTTCTGTGCATTAAATCTTGCAGCACTAGCATAATTAATTTGCTTACCTGATACTCACTGCCATGGTATAAAAGCCTCTCTGGAAATTCACAGTAGGTTCTCATTGTTTTTCATATATCCAAGCATGGTCCTTTAGGTGTCTTATGACATTTGGGGATTTAAGTTTTTGGTTTCACTTTTCTGGCTCCTACTCCAGAGTCATTCACATCCAAGATCACTAAAATCATGCAGGCAGAAAATGTTACAATATCCAGATTTTCTTCTTGGTCTAGACCCCATACAAATTTTCCCAATGCTTTATGATTATATGCATGACATCTGGCTTTTAATGCCTTTATATTTCTAGGATTTAGTTGTCAGGCACTTTGAATGATTATTTCCTGGTCTCTTGCAGCACTCAATTAAGTTTCATCCTTGACAACCTTTGAAAAGTTGCTCTGCTGTGCCTGGACAGAAATCGCACAATCTCAGACTCCATTAGAATTCTCTTGTTGAGAGACTCCGTGGTGTCCTAAAAAGTCTTCACTTCAGCTTAGTACAGCTGGAAAGCAGCCAGTTCACTTGAAAACCACATTTCACTATTTCCGTTTCTTTATAGTCCCTGGCTGCAGTAAGATTAGCCTCCAGCACCAAAGCAAAAGACTGCAGTGCTTTATTTCTAGGAAGACAGTAATGGTGATACTAAATTGTTTAACTTAATAATGAAAAATAACTTTAGGGTAAGAAAAATACCATGCAAATTTTGAAATTTATGATGGTTTTTAATCTGGTCAGATACCAATTCATTAATGTCTTAATTTTCCTTTTCTCACATTTTCCCTTCCCTTCAGGTACCAGCGTATATCACCAATCCTTTTAGAGTTGGAAAAAATAGGTACAATTAAGAATTTTAATGTTAAAATTGAAAAATTCACTACTATTTCTTCAATTACAAGAAGGATTCAGTCAACTTGCACTCAGAATAGTTTGGAAACAAAACCTTTCCCAAATAATACACATGGACTTTTAAAGACAGCCCAGAACTTCCTCTGCTTATGCCAACCTTGCTGGATAAGAGGCAGATAAGATGTGTTATGACTTCTGTACCAAAATTTGTGTCTCTACCACTTCAGTGTACAAATCCAGTACGTCTGCCACTGGAAATTTTCCCAGAAGGGTCTGAGGCTTCAACCTGTGCAGTCTGAGGGTTTTGTGACCTTTGACAGATGGACAGTATTTTGTTTATGTTAATGAGAGCAGTTTCAGATAAAAACACCTTTCCAAAATTTCTAGAAGTCATTTACAGGACAATTAGTTTGGGGAAAATTCTTTTATCAAGTTTGCCTCCACTAATGAAATTATTAAACACCGTTTTAAAAATGGATCTAGAGGAGATACAACAAAGTTTGACAAAGTGAAACCAAAGCTGCTTTTTCTGTCAGTTCTGACCCAAGTCAGTTACTGCCCAGGCAGGGAACTGCCAGTGCATGCATGTTCTGACTGCAGGGGAACAGAGCTTGCATGAGACCAGTTAGGAATTTAAGTGGAAGAAACATTAGGAATGACTTGGACCAGCAAACACATCAGGGAATATTTCATTCAGCCTTTACTCTAGACACAACAAGATCCTGTTGCCATCAGAGTCACAGGTAACAAGTATCTTCTATTTATAATTCCGATATTTTGGGTATCACTGATACTATTTTCATTTACCTCTGCACACATACAAGAAAAAAACACTTGCTAGAGCAAATGCTGTAAGATTTCAATAGAGACCTGCAAGGTTATAATAAAGGGGAAAAAATTAAGACTTTTGAAAATTATTTTCCACAAAGGTACCGTAAAGTTCTTGGCTGCAGCTAGCATACGTTTGTTTTTATGGAAAGAGCACATACACTATTGTAGCTGATTACTTTTCCAGATTTATTGACTTTGCTGTACTTACAAGATTATCACCAGCTCTCTAATGCCAACAACTGGAAGAGAGTTTCTAGATTTTTCATGCCAGGAATAAGGCCTTAACTTTCCTCTAAAGCATTCCAAGTCTTTTTCCAGAATTTAGGCTTTCATCACTGGTTCTTTCTATCAGCCTCAGAGCAGAGGGAATGTAGAGACAATAGTGACAGTAGCAGAGATTTCTGAAAAAAAAATCACCAGCCCCGTTGCTGTATTCCTTGCATACTGCTCAGCAATCCTCCCAGGGCAGAAAAGAAAGCTGTATCTCCCTGTAAAACCAGGGAGCCCAAATATAAATGGTCTGAATGGAAGGAATGTAAGGAACAGGCAAGAATTTCCCAGAAGAGCACTGAGTCACTGGGCTGGCACCAGAGAACAGACTGAGGCAGGAGTACCCGAGCATTCGGGGACATTCAGAATTTGGCCCAAACTTCCAGTTCCTCTAGAGTTAGACCTTTTAAAGCATTGCTGTGAAGGTATGAGTTTTACCTTCACTATCTTCTAGCAAGAAAAAGAAGGGTCAAGACATTTGGAATATCTCTTAGGAAATCTCCTTATTTATAACAGCTCCACATGAAAATTTATCAGAGGGAGAAAAATGGACTGCCTGTTCTTATCACAGGTTGTGCTCAGAACTGGAGAACAAACGCTTGCAAGCCCAGTTATCACTTTAACAGTATTACTGAACTACCAACATACTGAGCAGGACATAAGACAGTAAAAGAACAAATCAGCTGAAGTTACAGGAATACAGAGAAATCTGTAATAACACAGACTTGTAACCCTGCACCAAGGAGAAACTATTGGGTCAAAACGCTGGACCTCAATTAAATATAGGAGCCTGTATTTAACATGAGGTAGTCTGATACTTGTTAGTAGCACAAAGTGTCTTCACCATCATAAATTCTAGTTAGATGAATTTTTCCAGTTGTCTCCAATTTATGACCTCATTTTTTCTTATACAGAAATTTGTAATAGACTAATTTAGAGACTCTCCTGGTCCCAACCCTACACATAACATCATACTTAATGTGCAGTAACCACAATTCCCATCTCAACCTTGAAATATCAACATGGTAAGAAATTTTTTCCTCTGATTTTAAAGCAAAATAATCTACTTTGTCTTCTCTAGCTGTAACCCTCACCCTCCTAAAAATCTGTGTTTATATAATACCACAGTAACCACTGCCTGCTCCATGTGATGCAACACTGCTAAACCTCCTTTCCCCCAACCCCTTGCTGCTCACAGCTAACAGAAGACCTAGCCAAAAAATCATTTTAAGGCATATCTACACTACAGAAATAGGATGTACTTTAGGAAATCCAGAGCCAAGTCTTGAGACCAGAGTCCATGCAGTTCAGTGCTAAAAGGATTTATTTACTTGTGCCCAGAATGTCTTGGAATGCCTCACTAGCTCTGTGCAAATGTGATAAATGGCATGCAAACCCAACCTGGCTTGTATCTTTTCCCTTTACACATCTTGGCCTTATGTTTTTCTTTCAATTCTGTTTTTGAGATCAATATGAGCACATGGTCTTTCTTACCAGCATTACCAAATCAGCCATGCCTCTAGAAAATGTAATGTTTCTGCAGCTCAATTTACTTGTTCTGTTGTTGTTGCACATGATTCCTGTGTCTTTATCCTGACATGTCCTTTATTTTGATTTAGGCATGTATTTATATTTGGAAGCTATTAAAATAAAATACTAATGATAGAGTTAATCATTATTATAATGAACAAAGTCTATCTCCTGACTTTTCAGTATGTCCTGTTTTGCTGTACCTGAGTCAATCTGAGAAGACACTTGATAATTCTAAAATTGAAGAAATTTGGCAAAAATATACAACAATCGTAACACTTCAAACAGCAGCCCTATTACTAAATAAAATTGTTTCAAAACCTCAAGGGGTGCAAAATGTTCTACACTCACTATTACTATTTTTAAATATTTTGTATTTTTAAATTGTAGTCCAAATGACTTTTTCAGTTTTATTTTTTATTTTAAAGTTGCAGTCCATGTGACTTCCTCTTTTCCCTCAATATGTCAAAATTTTAAATCACTTTCATCCTGAAAGAGTACTCAGAGTGCATGAAAATGCACAATGCCTACAGCCATACTGTCTCCAGCTATGATCTTGTCAGAACTTACAAGAGAAGTGAGGCTGTGCTTGAGTGGCAGGGCAGTGCAAGTAAAAGTTACACTGCTGAAGAGAGGGGTGACTCTTCCCAGGGCACTGCACTGCTTTCTCCTGCACTCTGTAGGTTGGGTTTGGTCATGTAGGTCAGCAGACAGAGCGTGTCCTCAAATCACCACCAGTCACACAAAGCTGAGCAAAGTCTGGCTTAGAGGGGCAAGCCAAGCTCACACCTGAGTACTGGGTGTTATGTAGTGAGGTAGTTGTGCTTCTGTGCCATTGGAAACCAATGATGCTGGACAGTTGATAGCCACTAAAACCTCAGAATATTTTGTTCATTGTTAACTTGCTACAAAACGTTGGTAGTCCAGAGATACTGAATTCTAACCTGGGGAACTCTTCTTGCCAAAGCCTATTACTTTTAGATGACCTTGTTACTATGCTTGAATACATTAATTGCTAAACTTAATTTACTTCTTTGTTTTGCCCATGATTTGTTGCAGAGTGACTTCTGTGCATATTGCAGAGTTTGTATAAATGAAGGTTAAAATTGCAATGAATTTTGGAATACCTGTTGATGCTGAAGAACACAAGATATTTATAATTGTTAATATTCACTGGCTGGGCTAATCCATATTCATAAATAATTCCTTGGATATGTGAAGCATTAAAATTTATAGTTTAGATTTGTAATTATCTCTAGGGTTACAGACAAAAACAACGTCTCCTTTGCTATAATACTGCTCTAACCCAAGGACAAAAGAGAAGGACACAGGCAGCTGTCCCTGTGCTGTGCTTGGTTTGTAAACAGCTCAAGTGCTGCTCATCACAGATGCCACAGGAGCTGTGCATACACTGCTGAACAGACCCTGTCAGCCCCTGAGCTGGGGGTCCTGGCAGGGGCTGTCCAATGCAACCATGTTTTGTTTATATCATGCCTAGAATTAAGTATATTCTAAGAAAGGAAGATTTCATCCGGGATAAGGTTTTGGGTGATTTCTTTGTTTGTTTTTGTTTTTAAACTCACACATCACACCAGTGTTTTGTATTTGCAAAAAATATTCCATACGCTAGATATTATTTCCAATCCTAATCTGTTACAAAACAATGTAAAATATGGACAAGAAAGAAAGAAAGAAGAAAAAAGGTAAATTATTAACAATTTTAACAGTTTTCTGCCCACTGACAGATTTTAAATTGCTTATCAACAGTGGTGCAACTAGAATGAAAGGCTGATACTGTCTTGTGGCTGCAAATGTTTACAGAAATACAATTTTAGCAATGTAAGCCCTGGTCACAGCTCAAGCTAAGAAGTTGGTGTGCCAGTGTCCTCACCTGCCAGCTGAAGGCTCTTGAGCAGCTAGAATGATCCTCCTGTGACTATCAACAACTGCACAACAGCTTTTTTTCACAAAAACCATGCAAAGTCAGCTAAACATCATGCAGAAGCAGGCCCAGAATATTTTGGCCCAATATTTTATGACAGAAATGCATGTAGTATGTCTTGAAAATGTAACAACACTTCATGCAACAAACCTGCTGGCTCTGGACATGCCTTTGACACTTTAAATACTCATCAGCATTAACTCATATTGGGGACAAAAACCCTCAAATACCTTCTTTAAATTATATAGCAATTCTGAAATTAAAAAAAAGCCCAACAAAACAAAAACCAAACCAAAACCACCAACCCCCACCCAGACTCCAGATTAATTGAATCTGTATCTACATTTTTATGCCAAGCTTCAGTCTGGAACATTTTAGAGCCAAATGAGAAGCTCATGAAAATAGGAATTTTAAACAAGGACTGCGATGACTATTAGGGTAAGAATATGAATGGTTGTTCTGTAACATCTATTGAATTCTTTTCTAAGCCAATAGTAATGTATCAAAAACAGTCTATAATAAACTTTTAGATAAGATCTAATAAAGAGACATTTACATTTAACATTTTAGAGATTCAAAGTCATCGGACCAAATTTATTCCTGGCGACACACATTTCTCCCAAATCACCCATGATGAAGCTATTCCATACAAAGTCCTTTTTGTGAGGGTCTCATTAGGATACTTCCTAACTTAAGTCATGCTGTAAAACTTGCGGTGGCCATGATGACAAAGCCTGATATGGAGAACATCTCAGCCTTTCTTTAAATTTTGCTTTTTACACTGCTGAGTGTCTTCTCTTAATCATCCTTCTAAAAAGGTAATGGAAAAACAGGCTCAAAAAAGCTGTTGCAGGTTCTAGAACAGTTCTGGAAGTCATAGCAAATAACTGAACTGTGCAGCACTCCACAAGAAGAGCTTGGTATTTAGCTAGTTAAAATACCCCAGATATCATTCATTATAGACAGAAAAGAAAATAGAGTGCGGCTTAAATGGAAAAGAATATAGGAATCAAAACAGATTGGCTAAAGTGAAGGGTACAGAAACGACCAGGAGTTGTATGGAAATAAACCTCAAATGAACATATACCATTGAGAAACGAAACAGGTAGAATTGAGTTATTTCCAGCCCCTACTTCTGAATGGATTGGACAAGAAATGACAGGCTACATCAGATTAGTTTGGATTCATCTAGGTTTGTTTGATAACTGGTTTTCTAACCCAAAAGGATCTAGACTAGCTGGAGTCCAGGAAAGCAGCACATAGGAGTCCATTAGCTGAAATGAAGAAGGTGAGTACTGAAAAACTAATTGTAAACAAGCAAGAGAAATGGATTAATAGAAGATAATGTAGAATCAGCAACAGAAGAAGATTGGAAGGCTAGACAGAAACAAAGTAATAGAAACAAAGAATTTGATATCACAAAACATCAGGTCTTAATGGTCTAATTTAAAAGAACGCAACAAACCCACAACTCATAATATAAAATAGGAACTCTTCAGTGTAAAAGTGACTGAAAACTATATGGACGTGCAATCTGAATGTAAGATGACAACAAGCTGCCACAGTTACACCTGTGAAAGTAACAGAGATATCATCCATTTCTTTAAAAGCAGGTAATGCTTGAGGGAAGAATACACAATATTAAACAGCTTTGACTACAGTATTGCTATAATTTTGCTCAAATAAAGGGAACTGATGAAGCCTGACTTATTTCTGCTAACAAATAAAGGCAGAGAATGGATAGAAGCCCATTAGTGTCTATAAATACATCATAGGGATAAGTGCCAGGAAGAGGAAAGATCTCTTTGTGTGAAAATAGAAGATGCTGGCACAAGAATAAAGCAGCGTGAGCTTTCCCTGAATAAACTGAAAATTGGATGTCAACAGAAGGTTTTTAACCAGAGGAATGACTTTTTGTGAGTAACAACCTCCCTACAGGCACAGCAGACCCACTCCCTTGCTGAGCTCCTAGGAAGCACTGACAGGAGCCTGCAATGACTGGGAGCGTAACTTCTTCACCTCCAGGATCCTCTCCAGTTTTCTTATTACTCCAGTGCAGACCTGGTGAAAGCCTTGGAATTGACGTAATAAGAGAAGACATAAGAACCTGCAGACAGAAGCTGAATGTGTGGTCTCAGAGATTTACTCTTCTCACTGCAAAAGTATTAGCATTAATCTGCCTGGCACATGAGAATAGCTTTGGAAGACTAATAGGAGATGGATTTGCAAGATCCCTGACTCCCTCAGACTTCTGAAATACAGTATCACAGACACAGCATTGCCACCCAAATTCTTTCTAATACTCCTATCTCAGTTCTAATAACAGAACTAAAGCTGGGGCACATCAGGGAAGCTCACTGACATTGACACAAGGCAGAAAGTTAAGAAATACTTTACAGATCTAAAAATAAAACCAAGCAGACATAAGCCACAGACCTCTTTGCTTTCACTGCTTTTTCTATTTTTGGGAGGTGGTGGTGTATTTTTATCTTTTTTTTTTTTGGTGGGGGGGGG
>VRYO01002781.1:16927915-16948275 GCA_009812075.1 Sialia sialis | reverse complement strand
AAGAGTGTGGCTTATAATCAGGTGCGGCTTATAATCGTGAAATTACTGTAACTTAACTTTGCATTGCTAGGAAATTTTTTCACCCTTCTGCTCATCCATTTTCCCCCATTATCAATGGAAAGCTTTTCATTCCACACACAGACTTATAGCTCACCCCACAGCTAATTTCTGCCCTTCAAACTGACCATCCATTCCTTGTCAGAGCCAAGGACTTCCTTCATTACTTGACTCCTACCCAGAGCTCTGGCCTGCAGGTGAACAGTCACCAAATTGACGGTCCAACACAGCAGGGGCTGATACCCCTCTGACAAGGACTAAATGTATTAATTGTAACCCTTCTCCACACTCTTCCTAAATTCTGTCCTTCCTCTAATATGTATGAGCTTGTGCTTCTCAACACACCCCCGAAATCTTGTGTGTGCTCCATATCTCTGTAGGGTCCTATCTGTACCTCCCCCAGAGCATATTAATTCACAACAGTCTAGGTGAAGCTATAGCCACATATTCCAAAGTTTTTTGCCAAGCCTTGAAAGGGCAAAAAACCAGTGTGATACACTGGTAATACACAGTTCCACTGACAAACATGAGTTAATTTCTACAATTGTTCATGGATTTAGCAGGGCACAAACAAACCCTCCTACAGAGCATAGGATAAATCAGAAAAGAGTAGGGACTTTAAATATATTTCTTCTTAGTAACAACATCAACAATTCAATCTCTGAAAGCTCAGGTTAATACTCATTTCTGCCTGGGATTTGGGTGGGATGCACCCTTCTTTCCCATCAGGAAATAAATGTTAAGAACAGAGAAATGAGTACTTAAATCTAAGTAGCTCCATGCACTCTTTCTACCTGTCATCAGCTCATGCACCCAGATGAAGTTTAACAAAGAAGATTGTGATGAGGTAAGCTATAGGAGAAGGGAAGAAATAAAAGGAGCAGTAGTCGAGCCTGTGTGTCTCCAGAAAAGAAAGGGACCAGAATTAATGACGCAGGAGAGAAAAGAAAATCTCAAATTTCAAGACCGCTTTTCTTTTCCAATTCATTGTAGGGTCCTGAATTTTTTACAAAAAAGAAGAAAAAAAAAAAAGTCTTTAAAACGTGATAAAACCACACGAAACTCTGCAAGAGTATGGATTTGATTTGTTCTCTCAGCCTGCTTCCCAAGATCTATTACAGTGTGACTATATTTGCAAAATCCAGCCACATTTCCACATTTTACCAGGTCAGAAGTACTCATTAGGCACCCAAGGTTTTTTGAAGGGAGACAACAGGTGGGAAATCTGCACCTACGAGAATGCAACATTAACATGCAAGGAATTTGGATGGATGCCACTTTTTGGCATGAAATGACTGGAAAAGATGACTGAACTATTGAGCCAATGCAAGGTCCTATTGTGTTAAAAGGTTGCCCTGCCACTTCCACCAGTTTTCTTTTTTAACCTTATGTCACCATTCTTCTAGCACTTCCTTTTGCTGGAAGCCTGGGCAATTTCTCCACCACTTGGCTGATACATGGGACACTGCAGGCTCCTCTGTGTGCATAGGTGTATAAATCGTACTCTGCACAAAGATTCAGGAGTCAAATGAACCCAGTTCAGTTGTTAACCCTTTCCTCTTTTGGTCTCAGGTAATTTGACACACACACGCAACCTCCCTGTATCAGGGGAGAGATTATTTTGAACCAGAGCAGGTAGAACAAGTGTTAAGCTCACACTGCAGCTGCACTGGAAATTTGCTATGCTTTTTTAAATAAGATGGTTCCTATAATTTTCCCGCTGCAATGTGATTATCCTGAAGTGATGCATGGTGAATGAGAAATGTTTCGTTGATGAATAATTTTACTATTTTGCTTTGCGTGTAAATCTGACCTTTATAGTGAACATTACTACATTAAAAAGGTTCTGCATAATCAAAACACTATACAGCCAACATCTGTTATTCAGAAGACCCGAGGGGTAGAAAAAAAAAAAATCACAGCAAATCATTTGACCTAAATATGTTTTGCTCTGTGATATAAAGTATACTCTTACAGTCTGACTTGCTACATTCTTCATGCCTTAGTGTGACACTGTTTGTTAACAGAGGCATGCAATTTGTGTAACCTTTATGTTTAATGTTGTAACTAATTGTTATTCTTTAATAGTGTATACATCATTTGTCACAGAGTGAACTGTAGATGCTGAAGACAGATGGACCAGCAGATGGACCCTGGGAAGGATTGGTTAAAATGTCAGTGATAAGCTAACAAAATGAAACACAGTAGACTGAAGAGACTATTCAGCTGAAAAGCTGGTCTACAGAAATAAGTTTTGTATTATCCACATTCATTAAAGTGCACTTCAGCCATGCTGTTTTGACATTTTTTGCTTTGTGACTTTTCAAAGCAGCCAAAGCTTTTTTTTCCTTCCCCAAACACTTGTTTGATAATACAGACTGGTAGAAGTGATCCTAGCTTTTAGAGGTGATTCTGCCATCAAGGAACGTAACCACAGTTATATTCAAACCCACAAGTGCCCCAGTTCAGAGCTTGAGCAAACAGTCACTCCCTGCAGGAGTTGTATTGACCAGAAGGGAATGATTGCTTGCTCCTGGTCAGTCACCATTACTTGGATTCCCCGATTCTGGCCATGCATATGCTTTGCACTAATAATTACAAAAACTTCTTTGGGTTTATTCATGAAAATTTCATTAAATAGATGGAAAAATCTTCAGTGGGATCAGGATATTTGACACAATGCACAAATCTAGTAGATCAGCAGAAGGGAGCAAGCTAAGATTGCTTAGGAATGGCTCTAGGCAGAACCAATGCTGCAAAACAGAAACACAAAATACAGAAATTTATGTATTTCCTCATTTCATATGGTTCCACATCCCTGTTTGAGGAAAGCAGCTTTGTCTGTGGAACATGGAAAAAAACAACAAAACAAATCTCTGGCAACCCTGGCTGTGATTTCTTACCAATGCCATATGTCTGATCTATCTATGCCCTCATAAGACATATTTTCATGGTCCCAAGCACAAATCAGTCGTCACCAGAGAAACATGAAAAACTCATTTTCACTCAGTTACTAGATATCTAACAGCTACTGTGAATAGTGCCAGATAAGTGAAGCAGGAAATGAAAACAAATTATGGAAAATCTGGGAATTGCAGTAACTCTCTATTGGGCTCAAAAAAACATGCATTAAAGAAGAGTTTTCAACTTTCAATTTTTCTTACTTTCCATTTCAAATTTTTTGAAATTCGCATTGCTTTTACTGAAAGCATTTTAAATATGAAAAAAACCTACCAAAACTGCCATGTTTGTCATTTTATCTAACAAAGGCATGGCCAATAAAATGAAAAGCCATTTGAAAGCAGGACAGTGAGATAGGCTAAACTTGTGGATCTCTTACCCAAGGATGCACTCTTGCTTCCCATCTCTTGAGAGCTTTAAGTATTTCCATAATGCGTGCTGTGCCCACAAGAAAAAAATAATAATAAGTTGAATAATGGGGTAAAATAAGTTATGCAGTCATTTAAAGAAGATGCTCAGAATAGCTGTAATATTCCTTTTTGTTAAAAAGCACCATTAATCAAGCTGACATTTTCTACTAGCACACAGTACAGAATGAAGTCACATGCACACATGTTCATCATCAAAATGATGGAGTGATGCAAAAATGCTTATAGAAGACTGTGCATAATCTAGCAACACAAAATATGGATCCCCTCTTTGTTCAAATATATTGAAGCCCAAAAGGATGAAGGGCATTTCCTTTCATTTTAACCCAATTATGACTCTCAAAATATTAGCATTTTCATGTTCTACATGTTACATTTACACACTGATATTTTGTTTTTCTTTCAATTTTCATTATTTAATATGTCATGAACAATTGTTACACTTACCTTACATGGCAGGAATTTTTATTACCATCCAGTAAATAAAACAACTGAGGTTCAATCCACTGACATCAGTCATGCAGCTGCATTTTGCTCAGAAATATGTAAACACATCCAGAGGCAAAGGCTCCAATGATTGTCCAATCAGACTCTCAAACAAAACACAAAGGTATTTGCCATTGCTTAACACATGAGTGTTAACAGCACCAGGCTCAGCTCACTTGGTGACCATCCCAGTACCATGGGGGTGTGGTCCCAGTCTGTCAATGTCCAGTTGAAAAGCCACCTCAGGCACTTCTCTACTTCCATCTGCTCTTTCCCACTCTCAAACCTGCAGCAAACAAGTTACATGAACAGTTTTGAAAATGCTTCTGGTTTTGCATTGTTTCGATTGTGTGACCCACCTTAAAATCCTGACCTCTAATGGACAGGTGAAATGCCAGTAAACTGGGACATGGGGCAAGAACTTTTTATAGCTTTACAGTATTATCACATTACAGGATCTCAGAATACAGAAGTTTTGTTATGGCGACACAAGAGCAGGACATTATTTCCACAAGGAAAAAGGGAGCATTAAGATATCCAAGGAGATATTCTGTAATCATATCTCAAATTTATGCGTTCATTCTTATCCAAGGGGCTTTTACCACATCCTTATCACCTCAAAAGGTGATTTCTACAAGATTTTCTAATTGTTAGCATTCAAAATTACCAAAGTAGACAGCCTCCCCCGCCCCCCAATTTTATTTGCCATAGCTGGGATTAATTCAGATCTATGGGATTATGCAACAGGATAGAGTATATTTTTCATTGAATGTAGCCTGAAGTTATTGGCTTTCTGGCATCTCATATAATTAAATGGAACTAGTGAGAAACTTCAAATCAGTAAATCAGTTATATTAGGGAACTAATAGGATTTGAACATGACTCATGAATTACAGTTTGAAGTACTTGATTGTTGTCTTAAGTGTCAGGTTTTTTGAGGTAAAAAAGAAATTAACACCATAAAAGTCTTCTAACAACAGCTTTTTCTGAAGAAATACCCTGGGAAAGTTTATATGGTGTGAATATTACATTATTATCTCTTAAAATACACAATGGAAGCACTTAAAAAAAAATCACAAGAAGATTTATAATAAAACCATAGTTAATGCAACTTTATAGCCATATTCAGTAATAGCAGAGATTGATTCTGCAGATTTATAGCAATAATAATCTCATTTGTTTGTCATGTGTTAAACACTTCACAGTGACAAACAGCATGGTTTCTCTCTGTGTATACATGCATGGGCTTGCGAAAAGCATCTCAATAAATGTGGGTGTGCACATTCATGCACTGATAACAAAGTCATCCACCATGGACCCAATTTACTGTGCTGGCAGACAGCGGGCAGCAGGCATGCACACTGACAGCATGGCATAGCACAGGAGTGTGTAACACCTTACATCACAAAAGTTATTTCCTAGCCTTAGGAAGCCAGGAAAACTTTGAGAGGTGCATAAACCATGTAAAGCTTGATGGTGTATGCAGCAGCTCTTCAAAGGAGATTCTACGTGAACTACAAATTTTGAAAATATAAACCCTTCTGGTAATTTTGTCATATTTAATTAGGAAAGATAATTATGGATTCAGCTTTCAGACAAGAAAAAGTTACACTGAGATCAAAAAAATGTAAAATAAGCAACAATAAACAGCAGTCCTCACTGTTTTCAGTGACAGCCTAACTGGAACAACTGCACTAATTTTTTTCAAATCCTTAATGGCCCATCATAACAAATCTATATACATAAAAGAAAAAAATCAAGTCTGTGCCGGACAAAGTTAATGACTGCCAATTTCTGTCAGCAAAGATACCATACTTTGTAAGCCACAACCACCTTGGGTCTGGGTTTGCATAGCATTGATAAGAACGTTGTTTTGGTGCATTAAAGCATAGGCAGAATTTAAAAACTGCTTTCATTCAAACAAGAGGAGAGTTTAAAAGTCATGCTGGCTGCAGGCTGACCCCCTCAGATCAGTAAAGAGTGCAGTAAAGACATTCCTCCTAAAAAAAAAAATAAATCACTACAGTAGTTTTTCCTTCTAATCCCTAGAAAATGCTGCAATTTCTGCTACTCCTAGGAAATAGTAAATTAAAAAAAAAAGCTGCAAATGAAAATAAAAAATATTAAAACTTCAAGGTTGTGCAGGTCAAGGGCTTTCATTTGTATGTTTGGCCTTGCCCCCAGATTCAGTTTAAACAACAATAAATCCCCCAAATCTTCAATATTTAGGATTTTAAAAACCAGAACTACTTCTGGCCCTTAAAAGTCTGACTAAGCACCAAAATTAGCTCCAAAGAAATCCCTCACTGCAATGTGGTTGCTTCCCTAACCTATGAGCCACTATTGAAGTCTAGATTCACTTACATTCACTTGTAGGGAGATCCATTGTTGTGCTCCCCAAAAACAGCAAGAAAGAAAAAAGTGTGACACTACTGTGTTCTGCTTCAGACCAGGGACATGTGTAACCCTAAACTGTGGCATGAAATCAGGGTCAGGAAAGATGGGGATCCTCTACCTTACAGCTACACACAACAACCAGATCACAAGGTTAGCAGTCTGCTTTGGGCTCCAGCTCATGGTGTAAACATCTTAGCTAAGTACTTTCCATTAGTAAAGTAGGCAAAATTGTAAGTTTCTCCCTTTTGTGAAGTATAAAAGATAATATAGAGAGATTGAAATCCCTGAAACCATCCTCAAAATCAGGAAGAGCCAGAATGATACAGGAAAAAAATTAAATGGCTGCTGAAGCCAGGTATTTTGAGCAGTTGTCAAACTGAGTCCTACAAATATACCCACTAGTGCTACTTGTAAAATTCCACTGCTGTTTGATAACATCTCTAAAAATTTATAGACTTTATACCCTGTGCCTAAAAATAGCATCTATAGCGTTGCTATCTTTTGCATTAGCTGTTAAGATTAAATATGATACAATTCCACAGAGAGCTCTACATTTGCAATTGGAATGGAAATTTAGTAAAGCTTTCCCAAAGCCAAATAGAAAGAAGATGATAACATTAGAGCATTGTAGTACAACTGCTCATTGGGTTAGGAACAAAAAAGACCAACTGGATAATAAGATGAGACTCCAGCTTTCCCTTTAAAAATATTAATTATTCTTGATTTGTATTACTTATTACACATAAATGGTAGTGCATGCAGGATGCAGCCATGAGTTACTGCACTAAAATGTAGCAGAAAAAGTGACTCTGTCCTAAAGAGTCTCCCGTGTAAGTGCACACCCAGGTGGTGTTTTTCAGATGGAAGTTATTGAGCACAGCTCGCCCAGCATACTGGCCATTGTACCAAGCCCAAGCTAGTGAACTGTGTTGAAAGTTAAAAAGAAAAGAGCTTTCTTAATGCAAGCTTGTGTCTTCTAGACAGAGAATTGACAAATCTTGCTTACCCTGAATAGCCAAAGCAGGAAAAGCAAGAGAAAAAATTGGAAGTGCCAAGCTGAGCTACTCAAATTCATTCAGCAAGAGAGCAGCAGTCACAAAAGGAGCCAGTCTTTGTCTGCCCACTGTGCCAAACTGCCACTGCTGTATAGTGAGATTAAAACAACATAAAGGAGAAGCACTTCACAGTACTTTAACAGTCCTGATTCCTGGACATGAGGCCAGGCTGTCTAACACCACAGAGAGGGCATTCTTGTCCTCTGAGTACTTGGAAACCAACAGGGCACCACCACCAGCTCTGCTTATGCCCACAGCATTTCTGCAGCAGAAAATACAGGTGTACAGCAGAACCACCACTTGTTCTGCTCCCATCACAAAGCTGAGACACAGCCCAGATGCCCTCAGGGACCGCATGAGGTACAAGCACTGAAATACCTTTTTCCCTTTCCGTAGGCTCTACACCTGCTCATGCTCTATCTCCACACATATTGTACAGACAAATACAGGATCATTCTTAAACACAGACTGAAAAATTTTCTCTCATATCCAGGTCCCCAGGATACTTTAAACAAGTGTTTATGCATTATAAGACTGAAGGCTCTTCAACATCCTACCTACAAGTGCTGCCAGGTGTAGACTGCCAATAGAGCATAAGAACCCAGTACAATCAAAGTGTGATCTTCTCCTCTTTTGGGAGGTTTTTCCATCCACTGGAAAGGAGATTTCTGCTCT
Organism: Sialia sialis; assembly: GCA_009812075.1. Taxonomy (NCBI): domain Eukaryota; kingdom Metazoa; phylum Chordata; class Aves; order Passeriformes; family Turdidae; genus Sialia; species Sialia sialis. Next base: position 16,940,216 of record VRYO01002781.1, on the reverse strand, counting down.
GCACCATCATGACTGAAGGCTACCAACTGCAAATTTTTTTTTCTTTTCAACTCATTATATCTTGTCTTTACTACAACGACAAGCTCTAAGATTTAATTACCTGGTGTGCATAAGAAGCACTTTCCTTGAGCAGTTAAATCTGATACTGAGTCGTATCATTGTTCATTACTTTGTCTTCAATTTTGTGAGAAACAGTAAATAATCACCCTCTCCTATTCATCTCTTATTCTCCTATTCACTTTCTCTGAATGCAATACCAGATCATTCACTCAGATATCCAGTACTTTAAAGTTCAACTGTCATTATAACTCAGGAAGAAAGCAGGGTTTTTAAAAAGTTTTCTTACGCCAGAAACATTCACAAGGATTTTTAATATCCTTTGTGAGATTGTCTCTGCATATATTTGTAATTCACACGTTTTGACTTTTAATAAAAATGGCTAAAACATCCCATCTGCATAACACAGACACAACCTAGTTTCAGCTCTCATTCATTATTAACAGATAGAACTCAGTTATTTATGAGAGATTTCTTATTCACTTCTGCACATGGTTCTTCAGCTTTTTAAAGAAAAAAGCCCACCAACACAGCCCCCCTTAATTCAAGAACAAGAATTTTAGATTTCTGTTCAATTGTGTGTTGTGAATGTCACTTTAACTGGTCATGAGAGAACCTAGGGCTTTTTATTTGGATAAGGAGAAAGAAATCATGAGTTGCACAAAATGAAAAGAAAGAATTGATTTATTACAGTGCCCTGATGGTTTCAGCATCAGAACCATCAAGTATAAGATAAAAGAAATCTGCTGGTCCTGTGAAAACCTAAGCAACGCAGCCATCACCTTCATTAAGCTCCAAACCCTGAACAAGCCTTACAAATTCAGCTTGATGAGCAGAACTAATGGTCAATGGTCTGACAAAGCATTTCTTTCCCATGAGAAAAAATGATGAGTTGAAATGAAAGCATTTCATGAAGGTATTGATTTTAATAAAATTTTTTAGGGGAAATAGCTCCTTAGCCCTGATAGGATATTAAGTCCATGACCACCAACACAACTAACCACTAGAGCATCATGCAGTTTCTAATTAACCCACATTGCTCTGGCTGAGTCTGACTGGAAAACTAGACCTGTTTTGCATATCCCATTAATTATCCACTCATCCTATTAACTACTTTTGCATGGCTTATTCTCTCTTCTGGCAGGACTCTACTGCTTTACACAAATAAATAACCCAGAGAAAGAACAGCTCCAGATGCAGCCCAAGACGGGACACAGATTTAGCTTCATACTCAGTGAAGGCTCATTTTCATCCACCAGGAAACTCAACATGACATCCACTGGACAGCTGAAACAGCCTTGGGATCTCAGCCCTTCATCTTGGATTTTGGCAACCCAGGGTTAAATATCAGTGCAACCACGCCAAACAAGCGTTTGGAGTGAAGTGATCCCAAGGAAATGACCTGTCCCACAGGGCTGTCTCCACAGATACTGAGGCAGGATGAGGATCAAAAGGGAACTGGTTTCAGGGAACATTTAGTGAGAGAGGAAGTTTGTGAAGAGAAGAACGAACATTCTCCTGGGGGGAATGCTGCATTCCTCAGGGGCACTAGAATTTTAAATCAAATGTTCACAGATTGATTTGAGTTCAGCTTTCTGTCCAGGCATTTACTTCATAAAATCTGTAACAAACTAGCCCCTGCAGGGCTCACACAGGTCATGTCCTTACTGCTTTCTTCTCCGGCTTATTCTGAACGTTTTCAGGTTCTGGTTCAGTGAGATTCCAAGTCAGTTCATTGAGAATCCCCAAGCTCTTTCAACACACACTTCAACAAAGCAGAGGCACTCAGTATCTTCAGAAACAGGCTCTTAAACATTAAGGGCTGCAATCATTTCAAAGCATCAGGGAGTTATGCAGTTAGTTCACCTGCATATTGATGCAGAACATAGAAATTAAGTATAAGGCAGCTAAAGGCAATTATTCTGATCATTAAAAAAATCTAATCAGAATAACTTTGAATTTTGTAGAGATACAATCAGAGAACTAGTCACCTTCCCATTTTCAAGGAGACATGTATATTTTAAGGCTCTAAATCCTAACCATTAGCTACTGCGTGCAATGTTTAAAGCACACAGGTTTTGTTTAGAAAAATGTACAATTACACATACCAACAAAAAACACTGCAAAATGTTAAAATATTGCAATGATATTTCTTTCTCTACTGGGCTAAGAAAGCAAATTCTTAGAAAAAACAACCACTTTTGTTTTCCAGCATAAGTAATATTAGAGAGGAAGAAATGTGTGGCTTTAAAACTGATTTACCCAACTACATCCTTCCTTTGGTACTGGGACTGACCCTTTGGGTTGCTTTAGAGCAAGCACCTGCAGTTGCTGCACAGTGGGGAACAAAGCTACAGTGCAAAAGGTGGTCTCAGAAATCATCTAGTCAATGACAAGCCAGAGGTTAAAAACCTGTTCTACCCATCAGTGATCATTAGATAGGACAAAGCTGCCCACTCTCAGTGATGTTTTGATGACCTCCCTGGGGTTAAGTAATCTGTAACAGATGAGGATCTGAGCAGTTATTGACTTAAGACAGGGCTCATAGTACACAATTCATATCACCTTCCTGTGGCAAGCCTGAGTGAGAGTGACATGTCCCAAACCTTATTTTCCTCTCTTTCACATATTAGCTTGGAGGGCAGGGGAAAGAAAGGGGCAGACAAAGCAGTGCTCTTGACCACTGAAACTCAGCTGAAAGCCTGGCTATCTCATATGATGGTTATCTAATTGATTCAAATGTCACCTTCTTATACAGAGCCTTGTAGCTTTCCCAGACAGACTGTTTCAGTCTCCTCTCTCATTTTTCAGAGGCTTTTCTTTTAGTATGAAAGGAATAAAATATTATACAAATTATCTTACTAAATTATTCTCTTTAAATGTCTGCCTTCCTTTTCATGTTTGTTTCTGACCTACTGTCGATCCCATTTACATGAAAAAATTACTGGAGCACTTCTCCTATATCAGCATTCATTAGCAGCTCCAAGTGCCTGGCACACAACAGGGGTTTTGCCTACTATGCAGTTTGAGGATGTTCTCATCACAAATAGAAGCAGATAATGAGGAAAGAACACAAATCTATACAGTTTCTGTCACCACTGCTCTGTTTGCTTCAGCAAGCAGTAATCTTTTCATATACCAGCTTTTCTCCCACAGTTTGTGTAAGCAAAGCAGTTTTAGGCCTTTTCTTCCCTTTTTTGCTATTCTTTATTGCCCTTCCCCCATTCTGTACCACACATGTCAAGGTGTTCTGAGCAGCAAAGTTTAAACACGTATGACTGTATACTTCTGCTTCAGGAAAGCCAGGTGTGTGTTAAGCTTGACAGGACTCATTGTGAAATGACTGCTCCAAGGACCTGCTTGAAAATGTTATCCACTGAAAATGAAAGGCAATTGTACTCAGGATTCCTGGAAATCTCTACAGAAGTCAGGTTGTCTGGCTGGAAGAATGATTAAATAAGTTTCTCTACAAGCAATACATATCTTCCTAGCCACTGCTGCAGGAACATACACAGACAGAAATCTTTCCTAATTAAAACACTTGAAAAATCTCCAAATGAAAATTGTCTGCATTGAATACTGTTTTCTTATGGCAGTTCCTAATATTGCCTCCCTTTTATGTCAGCTTTCACTTGAAGGCTCACTCCACTGTGATTTTATCCTCAGTACCTAGCAAAAAACCTCTAGAATAGTTCTTTTCTTAGCTGTTATGATTTCAGTATATTTCACATATCATACAGCTATATATTGAAAAAAACCTTATCCAAAAATAGAAGAGGTATTTCTGATGAAAAAAATGTGGGGAAGTAGAGAAGGCTGAATAAAATACATAGCTGTACTTCTGGGAAGGCTTGAAAACAGATACACACAGTCTGTTCAGCTGTCTATGCTAGAGAGGAGACAAGGAGAAAAACAGCAGCTAGGAAAGAAATTGTTTCACTTGCCTTTCAAACTTGCTTTTTACACTCCTCAGAATGTTGGGGAGAAACAGATTCTATCAGGAGAGAAGGCATAGCTGGGTCCTGGTTTCCACCATTCTGACAGACTTGTGTTGAGACCTTTTACAGTGAAGAGACAAAGCCTGACACACAAAGCAGCATCAGGGCTACCCCTGTGGCTTTTCACAGCAAGGTCAGAGCAGCAATTTAACTTACTGTTTAACAGTCAGTTCTTAATTGGAAAACTATCCAGTGTGACACTCTGGAGTAAGCGAGTTAATCACCACGCTGGTGCAGTGCAGCACAAAGCAGGTCCTGCTGAGAGGACGAGCTGCAAGCATCACACAGAGCAAGCAAAGAGTGGAAGGCACACCCAGGCATGGTGAGGGGATTTCTGCACCACTGCAGCCACCCAGCTTGGGACTGTCAGGTGTGTGGGGCTTACTGAAGCCAGTAGGAGCTGTGATTTGTAAGGATTACATATCAGCAGGCCTCTAACAGATACAGATTTTCTACAACAGAGCCTTGCACCCTTTTAGGGCTTGCATGTCAAAATATCAGCCAGTGTTTGACCCCCGTTTGCCCACACAGAGCACAATCCAGCTGGTTTGTGCTGGATCCACTTTCTAATACCTTCAAGCCCTCTATTTTAAAAGACTTTACATTCCTTGTGGAGCTGGTCCTCCCCTCCTTTCCTCTATTCCTCTCTTCTATTTTACCTTTTCTCCCAGAACCTAAAAATAAAAATTAACCTTATTTACTGTGATTTCTATACTGGTATAGAAAGATGACAGGTGCATCAGCAACAATCATCCAAGGGTTTCTATGATTAAGCACTCAACTTCACATCAGACAAGATGAAAGGATTTAAAGACCTAAATTCTTAATTTATTTTTTTTACTCCTAATGAACTAACTTTAAATATTTAATGATTCTTAGAAAGCTTTTGAGTATGTAATTTTTTTAAATGGTACTTTAAGGAAAAAAATTCCCAAAGTAATCCACTTCTATTCCTTTCACTAGCTGATTTATTTGCTTTATTTGAAGTGACCACTTACCTACTCAAGGAAAAGTTTGGTTTAAGATAATTTAGATTCTAAAATTAATGTTAGGTAAAATAAAATTAAAATAAGCATTACTGTAGTTCCTTTTAGAATTCTTTAATGATTAAAATAATGTGACTGCATATTATTTGTAATGAAGACAGATAGATTATAAAAACACAAATTAAAGTTACTAGAAAAATTTTCTATTTTATGTACTTGACTTCCCTAGTTACACTACATTATATTAAAGACTACATAAAAATGTAGCTGTATAGGACTGGTCATCATCCACTGTAAGCTTAGACATTTTCTTTGATCTGTTCTCTATTCTAAGGCAAAAAGAGATGGACTGGAAAGTGATTTCTCCTTCCCCTGTGTTAAGGTGTTGCACTTGAAACCAGACAAGATAGGATCTCATCTGAATCCTCTTAAACGGTGAAATGATTCAGCAATTTCAATTACTAAGAGCCTTCCAGTGGACTATTACATCCCTGTTAGAATGAGAACACTTTTTCAGACAGGTAAAAATCCTAACACTGGTACATATTCTGAGACCTTGGTGCCAATATCAAATATGAGTAATCCTTTGCTGAACAGTATTCCTACACAAGCCAAGATACCAGCTTGCATCATCTTAATGTTACTGAAAAAAGCAGCAGGGAACCCTATATATGACCCATTCATTTTTATGCATGAAAGTCTCATTTAAAAATAAGCATATACAAGAAACATATACTGAAACTAATGTCCAGATTTCTCTCAGACTGAAGGTCCTCCCAGGTAGGATACCCCACTACTCATGTCTTTATCCTACAAAACGCCTCACTGAAACCAGTAATCTCTTTCTCCCAATCTGAAAAGGAATTTGAGCAGTGAAAAACCAGGATTTTATAATATTGTATATTAATACAGAATAAAAAGTAATAAATGCTGTCAAAATTGTCAACAAGCACTCCTCAGAATGGATGTGGGCACTCATTAGGTTAGGAGAAGCCTGCTTTCCTTCAGGCATTCCTTTCACAAATTAAAAAAGACAGGAGCCCACGCACAGAACCCACCTGGCACTTCTGGAGCTTGCACCTGCTGCAAAAAGCCTGGGCCTGGAATAGCAAGAGTCAGGTGTTAGCTAATGAAGAAAGCAGAAGGTAGAAAGAAGAATCAATGTTTGGCCCTTAGCAAACCTGCTGTGAGGCCAGGGGCTGACCCACCTCCCCTGACACGGTGAACACAGGCAACAGCATGCAGCACATGATCGATGATGCCCTCCCTGCACTGCAGCTGGCTCACTCCAGGCTGGACAGGAGAGAGCCTTTCACATGGTGCAAAGTAGCCCGTGCCAAATGTGTTGTGCCACTAGAAAAACACAGCAGATGGACCAGAGCATCTGTTTTGCAGCAGGGCTTCATTGAGTGCACGTGAGCCCTTTGGGCTTCCTCCTTGGGACTGCAGGAGGACTGGAGCAGTGCTGGTTATTGTGCACCCTGAGAACCCAGCCTGAGAATCTGCTCAGACCTTTCCCTTTACCTTCAGTCTTGACTCAAGTCCAACTCAGACAGAAAAAAGAATTAGAGAAAAAAAATACAACGGGAAGAACACCAAGGCTTTGAAAGAAGCACTCACAAGGCACATAATTACATTACTCACATAATTACTTTTCTTTCATAGTTTTTCTTCTTTTCAATGAAATAAAGGGTATGCATTCAGCCAGAGTAATTAGATTTAATTTAATAAAATATTAGTGTTTAATTTTGAAGGGAAAATAGAAATGTGGAAAGAAAAAGACCAGCTGTTTTTGCAAAGGTAAAAATCAAACAGACAATAGCAGCTCAACATTTATGAAAGCCCTACCCACAAATGGCTGCAGACCCTCAGGACTCATTTCCACAACCTCACACATACATGCAGGAGTTGTCCGACTACACTTAAGTTTTTATCTGTTGACAGATCTGGAATGAAGTCTTGCATCCCAAAAGCAAGCTACAAATGCAAAAACCAAACTGTATGTCACAGGTCATCAGCCAATCTAATTATTTGGCCCCAATGATGCAACATTCCAGCAGGAAAACAGCATTTAATTAGGCCATCATAAACATTGTAACCAGAGAAAATTGAATGCAAACAAATGTAATGGGTGAACATAATCTTTACATAACAAACAGCAATTTCAACAGTACAGGTAACTTCCAAAATGCTATCACCTACATCAAAAATAAAGTAAGAAAAAATAAAGCTATACTTCAGAAATGCACCCTTTCAGGGACCCAAGCCTGGAAAACTCTCCAAGAACTATGGATCAGTGGCCACATCACAGAAGTTCTTGAAGTCGAGCAATAAGGAAGGGTCTAGAAATCCTCAAAAAAGAAGGCAGCAGGAATCACATCCTGGAACCATTTCATTTTCACATTTAAAAGCCTGTGGGAAAAAGTGGCAAATGTCTTTGAGATTAATTGGGCTGGTGGCCAACTTTGGCCCACAGGCTGTAAATTAGGCATTCTCACTCTAAGCTGCAGGGAAATACAATGTGAATATTTGCTTGTCTTTCCTGTTTTCATACTCAAAGACTGGATTTTAACTATAGCTTCAATATCTTGTGAGCTATAAAGCAGCCTCCTGAGAAACCACTTGGTACCCCATCCTCAAATCTCTTGCTGTAGTGATTAGGTTGAAGAGTTTGCTCTCGTTTCTGTCATCTGAGGTCTTTGATTCCTTCATTCCTTATCCTGCTGCCCCTCTTCTCTCTCATTTCTCAAGGTCAGAGCTTTCTCTGTAAGCAGTGCACAAACAAGTTACAAACTTGAGAGCAAATAAAAAAAACCAGGACTGAGGTTACAACTGCCAAGTACCTTGCTCTGAGATAAAGTCAGGCCCTGAGATTACAGACAGAAATAGGTTACAGTGGATGGAGGAGCTCCAAAAGGAGAGAGAGAGGACCTGTGAATGCAGCAGGGTGTCTTTGTCTTGATTCTCTGAGCAGGTAACACCCCTGTCCTCAAGAGTAGTTACCCTGAATTTACACTTGTACAAAAAAGACTGAATCCTTTAGGCACTGCTAAGTTCCAGCAAGCAAAGATAGATGAGCTGCTCAGCATTTTCTATATACAGTATCCAAGCAACCCAACAACAACTGTGCTGCTTTTAGTACACAAAGACTGTAAAGGCAGCTTTTCTTTTCCCCTACCCTTCCCTATCAGAGGCACTGGACTCACACTTGAAGCCTGAGCACACCTCAGAGGAAATGATGTAGCCAATCCAATAAAAACACAATACTTAACATCTGATAAGAGAACCTAAGTGTGAGTAACACAAATAGACACCTGAATTCATCTGATAAACAGATGACCAGCTGCAGAAGTAAGCATCCACAGCAATACAAAGGAAAGCAACCCAAACTCACTGCTTGCCTACAGAACAAAAGGATGTGTTTTAGTCCCCATTTTTCAGCATTACCAAGAAGGTGTTTTCTGGAAGCCAAATACACTGAGAAGCACCAACTGAGAACTTGGAGATTACTCAGCTGAATCCATCAGGACTCCTCCCTTCCCACTATTGTGACTACCATTGTAGGCACCAGACTGGCGCTCCTGAGCTCAAGCTCCATTTTCAGACTCATCTGTTCTTCTCTTGAGCTCAAATTTCTATACAGATTATGGATATTTCATACTCACAAAATGAATATTTATAAGAAATACAAAAATGAGGGTTGGTCGAATTCAAGATACAAAATAACTTCTCTCAGGTACTGACTTTCTTAAGATGCCTTTAAGTTCCTCATGTTATATCAAAATTGTGCAGCTAAGCACTTGTCTAGATTACCCACATCTTAAAATACATAATGGTTTACTATTGCAGGAGGGTTTGTCATTTCCTTTAAATCACCCTTGGCTTTTAGTGTCAATTCTCATTTTGAAGAGCTGCAAATGACTCAGTTTTCGTAGAAGATGGATATAGTCATAATTTCATTTACAAATTATTTATTTCTATAAAGTACATAAAAATTATTTTGAGTGTATGTGTTTAGTATTCAAGCAGTACACCTATGAAAATAAAGGCAAATGTCATAATTTCTTTGAGTAATGAAAAAGAATTTCATTTTGTAAGAGCTATTGATAAACTGTGCCTGGGATTTCTCATATTTTTAAATGAATCAAATAATCCAGTCATTGAAGGGAGTGGAGGCAAAGTCAGGTTGGATTTGCTACCTGTTATCTGATGTTCCACACAAAGCAATCAATCCTTCATGATTAATAAAGAAGTTTCCTATCTTCCAAAAAAGTCAAACATCTTCAAATCCTGCTGTAGGTCTTGACGCACCAAATCAGCTGGAAAAAATTGTTCTACCATAGAAATAACAGAACTGGATCAGACTTTGGGCCCTTTAAAATGATGTAAAAACTCTAACCTCTCAGGCTTTAGTACCTCATAATTCACCTATTTCCCCTTGCAATCCTTTAATTTCTAGAGTATCAGCTCTTCAGAGCTTATTAGCAGTCACTGAATCTAAACATAATTTGAAGGTGATGCAAAATACTATTGTGTTCTGGCCTGAAAGAACTTTCACATGTATGTCAGTTTTGCTAATCCAGGAAAAGTAGTTCCTAGTTTCAGATATTTCAGGATCACTGTTGCACCATGGACTTTGATGTCTCAGCTGTTATACTGAAGTGCACCTTCTCCAAATCATATTTTTTTTATGAGCTCAGCAGTTTACTGAAGAAAAATCAGTAAGTAATTACTCATTATCTACCCTGCCAAAAGCTCATGGAAAACTTCCCAGCCATGAAAACAAAAACATTTCCCTTATAATAAGATGGAACATTTGTCACCAAGGCTCCTCATTTCCTCTAACCAGGTTTCAAGTCAAAAGGTGTCAGTTTGACACCATATGCAGAGCTGCTAGGTACCTAGATTGGAAGTTAGCACTTCTATTCCCTACAGACACAAGAAGTACACATAAAGGTTAGAACAGATGGTAGGGAAGTCAGGAAACATATGTTTTTATCTGGACACCTCCACACTAAGAAGTGAAAGAAACTACCTCTATCCTCTTTAAAAGCTGCTCTTTGTTTTTCTTGAGTTCCAGTTTGACAGAGGAGAGCTCATTGTGTTCCCATCCCTGCTTTTCACCAAGTACATTGATTCCACCCCTTGGAACAGCACTGAGCCCGATCCCTCCCTGTGTTGATTTCCATCACCCTCGGGAGAATGTAAGAAGCAATCAGGGAAGGAGCTATGCAGTTATACGCAGTGCTGCATGCAACTCTCCGGCTGCCTTGCAAAATTGTAAACAGGAGAAAACTAGAGCAGATGAATCAGATTTTGCCAGTTACTGCTTTGAGTTTTAACTGCTCAGACACCAGTTTGTGGAGAGGCCCAAAAGACACAAACTCTCTACTGGAACAATAGTAATGCAGACAAAGAAGGGATATTTCCATTTTTGTCAATCAAATGTTTTGCCTTGAAGGAGATGAAAAATACAAACCCACAAATGTTAAATTACAGTTGTTCCAGACTGATAAATTTTGGTCTGCTCTTCCCGTAAAATTTCAAGATTTTGTTGAACTATCAGTCACACAATCACTGTGTGACTTTGACTCAGATATCACAGAACTTCACAGAACTCACAGCAGAATTGCTCCATTTCTGTGATTGTGTTTATTTAAATATACCAAAGCCAATGATACATTACCCTTCCTCTCACCTATGGAAGGGAAAAATCATGGAAGTGTGATAAACATCATACATCATAATAAATCTACTCTATCACTATTTCCACCTCAAAAGGCAGAAAGACCGTGTTATATCTTAGATGCACAAAGATCAGACTGCAAAATGGCTTTGGATGAAAAAATGGGGAAGGATTAAAGTTTCCCTAAAGTGTTTCTGCTGACACACTAAGAATACACAAATATTTGTCTCTGCATAAGGGTTCATAGAAGGCTGATTCCATTTCCACAGTCCTCTTCCCAACACACAGTAAAACATCTTGATATTTTAAACAACTAATTATCTTTCATGCTCCTCCGAACTTGCAAATTCCTTTAATCAACAGTCAGAGGCTTTCCTTTGTCACTGTTTAGTTATTTTATAAACACTTAATCTTTCTGTCCAATTTCATCCTAACACATCATTAATCATTGTCCCCAAAATTCTTCTTCATGAGGATGGATCACAAACACTTGACAAGCACACACTGCTGTGCTTCAGAAACACCATAATGACAATACACTGTTTAACGATTAAATCCCAACCTTCTTAATGGCCATAATGGGATTTCAAAGGAAAAACTTGCTGGAAATACATTTTAACTCATCATAATTCCCCAGGCAGACAATTGAGAGGGATGCAGGCAGTTTGCTGCTGCCCGAACAGTCTGCAAAGGGAAATAGGCAACTAATTCCTGCTTCCTGGAGAGGAGTGAGCCATCAAACCAGAGACATTTTCCTAACTGTAGGTTTGGTGATGAATTCCATAATTTCAGGGATGTTCAAGTGTACAAAATTATGCAAAACTTGTCTCTAAAGGGCAGTTTTGCATTGTAACTGTGCAGTCCTTCCAGTGGATCTGTTTCAGCTGGACAGGAGCCTCCATTCACCAGGAACATGCCTGGAAATGCTCTAAAGCCTAAAAACAACAGGGTACAGTGAACTTCAAGGAAAAGTACATCCTAAATCCTTGCAGCATGAATATTTGCCATGCTGGGGATTGCTGTGATTATACTAAAACTGGGGAAGGCTTTCTTGTCTTTTCTTGCCATGCCTTCAAAAAAACTCGTGTGTTAGAGATGTCTCCAACAGTAATCATAATACAAAAATGTACATGACAATCATGGGACAAAGATTTAGTTTGAAAGTCTCAAGATCTTAATGAAAAATCACTTAATGATTCAATTCTCTGCTCATTTGGTTTTTTTCTGTCTGAAAGGAAGAAAGTGCAACTTAAAAAATTACTTAAAATCATGGAGTAGTCAACACAAACTGGAGGAAAAGCACATTCTGCTGTTACTACAGCATAAGTAGATGCGGCATTTCATTCACAGTTGCCTCCAAATAGAAGTTCCAACAATCACAAAGTCTGAGTACAAGCAGGTTAAGAATCTTAAAAAATAAAAAAGAAGGAATACACATTCCTTAACAAGAATTAAGTTTCTTGGTGAAGGGTGTTCTGCCCTCATTCAACAACATTTTTGACTAGCTGAACCCCAAATGATTTCTTCACAATATTTTGTGAGGATTTATTCCCCAGAAAAAATACAGTAGTTTC